>KN470718.1:0-12161 GCA_000787095.1 Periophthalmodon schlosseri | reverse complement strand
AAGACACAACAGGAAAATAACCATTATAGGTTTAGAGAAAAAAAAAAATACAAAAATCATGGTGTATTTTTGCATGGGTGTGTTCATTTCAGCATAATAAAACAGTAAAAGAACATTTCAATCTCAATGGGGATGTTTGAAAGAGGGGTTTTTGCTGATTCAGGAGCTGCTCAGTTAAAATGTGCCAGATAACCTCAGAGGAGCCGTCTTGTGCATATGTGATTCTATGCAAGAGAGTGAGTGTGCGTTGGGGGTTAAAGTAATGTTGACCAAAAGCTACAATATTTTCACATATCCAAACATGTTTATCGCTGGCAGACGTGTTTAACAAAGAACACGCTGAGTCGACAGCGCTAGTAGACAATAACATGTCCCAAAATGAATTTAGTAAATGGTGCAAATGGCCCATTCAGTTCCTATGGAGTATCCCCGACATGCTAAGTGAGCTGTTTTACACCACAACATCTGCTGAAACACTTACTGCACAATGGACATAGTCTGCACCATTTTAGTTTGCATTTGTGGCTAAAAAAAGGCATTGATTGAAAATGTATCAAGCTAAATAACTCCAGATGCCCTTCCAGACACATCAAAGAGGACACAAGACGGATGGGATTTTTATTGCTAATGCTATGGTAGGCCTAGGACTTTATTAGCACATTTTTACAACACAACATTTCTAAAGTGCTGCACAGAGTGAAGAGAACATCAATAAAAGCATAGCATAAAATATAGCATAAGATAAATATAAAAAGTAGGATCACATAGTTCTCATGCCAGGTTAAATGCCAGGGATTTAAAAGCATCAACCAATGAACTGATAAAACAGTTCTGAGTCTAGATAAAAACTGAAGGTGATAAAAACTTCATCACCAATAACACCAAGGTTTTTTGGCTGTAGGCTTGATGTGTTATTGAAGAGAGCCCATGTTAAAATTGAAACTTGAAGACATACTTGGTTTAAAAACAACTATAAAATGCTTTTTGGATCACAAGACCAAAATGGCACAGGGCCCCCACAAAGCTAGAGACGCTCCTGTTTTCAGCCATGGTCCCTTTAAAGGCGCTCTACCTGATTTTAACTGTCTTAACAATGTGAACAAACAAATTAGTTCATTTTAAACGATTTGCAGTGGTCTGGTTTGCACTTTATTGCTCACTTACCGTATCCTTTTGACCATACTTACATATTCACCATGATTTTCAGTGAGTAAAGCGGAGTTTTGCCAGCACGGTAATGCTAACAACAATTAGCACACTAACATGCACTTCCTGTTTATTGGGCAATAAAATGCTTCATAATTAGACGCAGACATCACGCAGGGGGCATATACATGGGGCTCAAATTCATGGGGAAAAATAGGGTACCTTTAAAGGGACCATGAATAAATATAGTCTGGTTTAGGTACATATCTGAGGTCTGGCATATTTAGCAATGTCTAAAATTCTGTGAGAAAGAAAGGTATTCAAACCCCACGTCATACCGGGGCATGTGAAATGGCCTGTTTTACAGTAGTACAACATCGGCTTCAGTGGTCACATGACTCTTGAACAAATTCTACATTTATGACTGTACCACACTGTCGAAACCATACCGCTATTTTACGAGTCAACTCTGTACTTCATGACCCCTGGCTCTATTAAAAGTACAGCACTGAAAAGAACGGCTATTTCTCCCCAGCTCTAAGACAGGCAAGCAGATAGAAAGTTATGTGATGAATACACCAACACTTCATTTAAATCTCGCTCAGACTTGATTCTCTCGCACACGGTCCATTATTTTTTGTTCCCCTGTCTTCGCTTCCAGCTTTTTAATGAGAGTCTTCATTCTGCGTGTTACTGTCTGTAGCCGTGCTCCAAGCGACAGATAGCTTTCCACTCCAGCACGCACACAGAACCAACGCCCTCTGTCCTCTCCTTCCCTTTCCTTCCCTCTCCTCACTCGCTGGAGACAGTTGCCGAGCCCATGTCCGTCCAATTTGTGAAGCTCTTTAAGTGATACATTCCCGCCTCTTGCTACTGTTCAATATTTCCCTCTCAGAGCTGCTGTCTGAGCCTCTCTTCTTTCGCCCACTCCACCTTCTCTCATGTCTCTGAGCTGGCTACACTTTTTATCTTCATTTTATCTGTCTCCATATCTGCGGCTGGGCCCTTTTTGTCACCACACCTCCTATTTGTTCCATCCATATGCTGTACATAAATATAGTTGTAGCCGCTCATTATACATAATAGTTTTGAAGTCTTGTATTTTCTCTACTTGCATTATTTTGTGTTAGATTTACGGCTATTTTAATAGTTATTTATCTTGATTTTGATTGCATATTTTTTATTTTCCTAGTGGTGTTTCATTTCACGTTGCAACTATAGACTGTATAAAGGAGTGGACTAAGGGAGTGTGACGTCTCCCATAGCGTTCAGCTCCAGTCAAATGAAGCTCATCGAGGATAGCAGTGAATTTGTAGCCAAGTTCCGTATTTGGAATTCCAACCGCGAGTATCATAGCAACCAAAGAGCCAATCTGGAGTGAGACTGTTAAAAGCAGCCCCCCGTCCTGCCCGCACCACTGGTTTAGCAGGGGCGAGCGCTTTAGCAACGCTGTCAATCAAACCTGTTACTAACGCTAGTGGGAGTGACCTCTGGGAAAGAAGGTGCCTCATTAGTCTGTTTTTAATGTTCATATCTTGATTTACAGACAAATAGCCAAATAAAAATACCAGGATCTTGTAGCGTGAATTAATACAAATATTTTAAGACCAAAATGACGAGCCTGACAGCAGCAGTTACAGGGAGAGGGGCGACAGTCTATGTTGAACGTCTATGGTGGCGACACTGGAATTTCCCCATTGTGATACAAATAAAGGTTCTCTAGTCTTAACTTTTCTAAACCACTGATAAAAAAAAGAAAAAAAAGAAAAAAAGAAAAAAAAAACATACACCTACATCTTTTGCAGTTCCTTGTTGGCACAGAAAGTCCATCCCACTCTTCAAACGTGTCTGGCAGTGCGTGTGTGTATTGTGGACACAGCAGACCATGTCAAAGTGAAGAATAATAGCAGTGAGTGAGCGCGATTATTAATACAGAATAATATTTTGTGTTGCCTTTATATTCCACAACATTTAGCAATCGTAACTGTTATAAGTAGTGTAATAAGATATGAGCAACACAATTACCCACAATGCTCTCTTCCTCCACCCACTCGACCTTCTCTCCTGCTTCGTGCTGGCTACACTTTTAATCTTCATTTTATCTTTCTCTATCTGCACACGCTCCTTTGTGGCTTCCTTCCTACAACGCAAACTCGCTGTAAACTCATATTAAGAATTCTGTTTGCATAAAACTTTTCTCAATTTTCCCATTCATTTTCCATTCAGGCTTTGAAGTTAAAGTTGAGAAATCTGAATGTTAGGAAACAGACATTACTTTCTTTTTTTCAGTCCACACGGAGCAGTGCGAAGATACGACTTTCTATCTTGCAAGGTTATTCCCATTTTGAATAATATCCAAGCTGTTTTCGGTGCAGAAAATTGAGCCAAGAACCCAATTCTCACACCTACGATCCAAAATTGTTTCTTTGCCAGCCCCAAAACAATGTGCCTCAAGATACCAGATATCTCATTTAAAATAAATAGTTGCACAAATTCACCTGGCAATTTATGTGATGCATGCCAGCGATTTATTCAGGTAAAATGTGTAAGTGTTCAGAAATGACACAGTGAAACAGAAATAACTTGCCAGCCCCTATGACAAAGTAATAACCTTTAGCTTTAAATGGCACGTCACTGCTTCTGTCTTATAGCTAAGGACACACTCACAACAGCCTATAGGTTACACTGTTATAAAACCAGGGGGACAAAAGTTTGAAACATATGTATTTGGAAAGAATAGTGTATAGAGCAAAGGTTCACAAAGTCGGTATGAACCTTACTTGGCACTTTTTCTACTGAGAGTCCGTTTTTAAAGTCAGGGTTATGATGCTCTTTATTGCCCCATAAGGAAAACTGCCCTCCGCATTCGATCCATTGTTCAATGCCGCTGAGACAACCCGACAGGAGCGGTGGGTGCTGTAGTGAAGTGCCCAGGGACCCATCTCCTGAGCTTGGCTTGGTCAGGACTGTAGCTGTCGGATTTGACCTGTTGTGCACGTTTTGGGTTGTATGCAGGCAAACTCCTCACAGAAAGACCCCGACGACCCAAGAGTTGAACTGTCTTGTGAGGCGAGAGTGCCAGCCGCTGCTGCCATGTTGAAAGTTGTTATTATTTTTAATGTTATGTTTATCCAAATACAAGCGCTATTATAGGTCCAGTATAGTCACACAGTTATACAAAGATTGACAAACATCACTGTTGTATCCATCATCATATACCCTATATTAAAGATGTACTACGTAACTTTTTTATCTGCTTGTCTCTATGGAGATGTTATTGCTTTGCCTAAAATGTCCCACTGAATGGCATTAAACAGAATGTAACTGTAACAGTGTGCGTTTTCCATTGTATTTAAAGTGATGAAAACGTATGTAATCGAATAAATGCAAGATGGATCTCCAAGGAGACAAGCACGTGGGGCAAACCTCCACTAGAAAAGTTACACTGTACATCTTTAAAACAAATCAGTTACTTCCCTAAACCCATTTGTATGCATTTGTTCACCTGTGTCTATGTGCCATCAGTACAGCAGCAATCCATCACAAAAATCAATGCAATTACAATGAGGAACAGCAGGTGCACGGGAGCTATCCCTTTAATTAAATAATCACTCACAAATGTGCTGTCTATGGTATTCTCACTCAGTATGTAAGAATGATATTATTATTACCCTATTTTCAGTTAAATAACCCTACAGGACGCCTGATGAGATAATGAATGTGCAAAGTAAAATGGTGATTAATTCACACCTGTAAAGTATGTACTGTTTTAAAAAATGTATAGTTACTTTGTCCTTTTTCAGTGCAGCATGTCTTTTCATTTCTTTGAGCTATAAATGTCTATTCGTTTATTAGTCAGACTTGACCCTGTACATTCGGTTATTTTTTTATAGTTAACAATACTCAGTCTTATTGATTTCCAGTCACGGGTCTAATTAAAAGCACTGTGCTGGATTTTTGTCTTCAAAATGTGAAAAACAGAACCAGCTCAGTGGTTTGCAGTGGTCCAAAGTTATTCCTCACTTACCTTATTCATTCCAAGCATCGTAATTATTGAGGGCGATGAGGTTATGAGTTCTTTCCACAACTTTCTGAGACCAGAGGGGAGTTTTGCCATGACGTTCATGAACAAGCCGGCTCTTTTGAACGGTCCCTTTATGGATGTTTTACTGATTCACGCTGAGTAATCGTAATAACAGTTAAATTATTATTATTGTAGTGCAACGTTTTATTTAAATTCTGCATAATTCCAAAGGGTAAACACTCTCCCACTCTCCCCCACACTCCCACCATTTTTAACGCATCTGAGCCTTGGTCAGTTCTCTCTGTGATTAGTTTGTAGATAAAATGACTCTCACATTGGCTTCTGTCATAGAAATAAATAGTAAAAGAGCCAGTCTTTTGAACGGCTCTTTGACATGAATGGATCCAAAAGATTCGGATCCCACAAAGGAGCCAAAAGTCCCATCACTAAGTGTCGTTTTTGCCGCTATTGTAAATGAGCCGCAACAAAATAATTTCCTGAAAAAGGATTAATAAAGTACATCTAATCTAATCTGTCACTCTCGGATGGGAGGCAGGAGCCAGTTTTCTCTACTGTTCCGTTGAAATTTCTAAAAGGTAAATTCACAAATGCTGAACTCATGGACTGTATAAAGAAGTGGACTTTGAAGTGAGTTTGACGTCACTCAGAGGCTATCATTCAAATCAGTAATACTCATTTAAATGATCCTTTTTTATCATGTATCAAACATCCCTTAATTCAGCCAAACACCTAGTCCCTCCCCTCTACCATAACCCCACAAAACATGTCTTGTATTGCCTTGATCAGTGTGGAGTAGGAGGCCTGTAGTCTGACGGACACCTTTGCAGACTCAGCATTCTGCCTTCATCCAGCCAGAAAAGAAGACCACACACACATTTAACTGTCTTTCCTCTTCCTATACCTCAGAACAGCACTGCAGCTAGAGCCCGGGGTAACCTACTTCTCAGAGTTTCACTTGAGATGTGATTTGCCCACACATCCTCACAATGGATCGATATACAGTGGAGCTGATGGAGGATTCTGACACAGTTTGGTTTTATCTCCCAAAATCTTGTTCCCCCGACTATTTTCCCAGATTTAAAAGGTTTCTCTACCTGCTGTCTGACAAAATTGGTTCGTCAAGCGCTATCACAGCAAGCAGCCAGAACACAAACTTCCTCAATTAAGGGCTAAGAGGGAACGGCATAAAAAGTGGATGTAAACCAGGAGAGAGGAAATACTTACAAGAGAGAGGTTGACATTTAGAAAAAAACAAGGTTATGATTTGAAAAGTCAATTTAAAGGCATTAAGACTAGCTGCATGCTCTTTCTGAAACCAAAATGACTCAAATCACACTATTCTTGTCGCATTCAACAGAGGTCTCCTGAGTGATGAAGTACTCAATTTTGTTACTTAAGTAAAAGTTCAGATACAGAGGTAAAAAGTTACTCGAGTAAAAGTAAGAATCACATGAAAAAATCTGTAAGTAAAAGCATTTAAGTGCCTGTTCAAAAATGTACTTTAAGAGTAAAAAGTAAAAGTATTTGTAGTATGTAGCGATGCATATTTTGGTTAACAGTAACAATACGAATCAATGTCTTAATTTTTCTCATGAATTTTTGTGTATTTTTGTTTCCTCAAAGCCAAAGTTTGAACTCAAAAAGTCAGGATGTTACCATGGACATAGTAAAAATAACCCCACAAAAGGTACTTTTTAAAAAATTTTTTTTTTAAATATAGTGGAGTAGAAAGTACAGATACCTGCTCTCAAATGTAGTGAAATAAAAGTAAAATGTACCCACTTTGAAATGTACTCAAGTAAAGTACAGATACTTAAAAATTCCTCTTAAGTACAGTACTTTACTTGTACTTCGTCACCATCTACCACTGGTTGTAGGTAGCTCTGTGTATGATTAAAGACTTTTGCTCCTGCTGTGATAAAACTTTTAGTGAGTTAATTCCTTTTCTCACTTTTAATACATGTGAATGAATGCCGTTAGTGATGTAACGTTCATGAATGAGCCGGCTCTTTTGAACGGTTCCTTTATGGATTTTTTACTGATTCACGCTGAACCATCACAAGACTCAGCACAGAAGCAGAGCAGGCGAAACGAGTGAGAGATTTGGCATCGTAATAAAAGTTAAATTATTATTATTGTAGTGAAACGTTTTTACTTAGATTCCGCACAATTCCAAAGGGTAAACACTCTCCCGCTCTCAGTTTGAACCATTCCAAACACATCTGAGCCTTGGTCAGTTCTCTCCGTGCTTAGTTAGATAAAATGTAGATAAAATGAGCTCTCACACTGGCTTCTGTCATAGAAATAAGTAGTAAAGGAGCCAGTCTTTTGAACGGCTCTTTGACATGAACAGATCCAAAAGCTTCAGATCCCACAAAGGAGCTGAAAGGCCCATCACTAAATGTCATTTTTGCCACTATTGTAAATGAGCCACTGCAACAAAAACGTTTCCCGAAAAAGGATTAATACAGTATGTTTAATCTAATCTGTTTTGTTAAACTGTTTAAACATGTACCTCGAGATCCTACTATTGGTGTCACTCTCAGATGGGAGGCAGGAGCCAGGTTTCCCTATTGGCAACATTGTACTTTCCGTTGAAATTTCTAAAAGGTAAATTCACAAATGCTGAACTCATAGACTGTGAGTGTGACGTCACCCATAGCGTTTGGCTCCAGTCAAATGAAGCTCATCGAGGTTAGCAGTTATAGGAGTGAATTTGGAGCCAAGTTCCATATTTCGAATTCTGACCGCGAGTATCACACCAACCAAAGAGCCAAAGAGCCAGCTTAGGAACGCCGTCAATCAAACCTGTTCCTACCGCTAGCGGGAGCGACCTTGGAGAATGAAGGCGCTTGATTTATCTGTTATTAATGTTCATATCTTGATTTATGGACACAATAGTGAAATAAAAAATACCAGGCTCATGTAGAGCGGGTTAATACGAACACTGTAAGACCAGCCAGAGTCGATGGAGTTGGAAGTGCGCCCATGCTCACTTCCTATTAGGTTACGCGGCGGCTAACAGGTTAGCTATGTCCATTTAAATATACAGTCTATGGCTGAACTTGATCTATTAGGGAGCAGACCCTAGAACTCACATTATTACAACAAAAATCAGCAGTTGAACAATTTTCATTTTACCATCATGGATTGAAACTTAGACATCAATTCACAGACATCAGTTTATAAGCAATATCAACAGTATATAGATCCCACATAATTTGGTGCAATATAGTGATGGGACTTTCGACTCTTTTATGGGATCCGAATCTTTTGGATCCATTCATTTCAAAGAGCCAAGACTGGCAATTTATTTATATGACAATGTGAGAACTAATTTTAACAACAAACTAATCACAGAAACGACCAAGGCTTAAATGTGTTTAAAATGGTTCAAACTGAGAGTGGGAGAGTGTTTACCCTTTGGAATTATGTAGAATCTAAATAAAACGTTGCACTACAATTTTAAAACGAATTGTTAATTTGATTTGATTTTTATTTTTTATTCCCTTGTGTTGCCTGCTCTGCTTCTGTGCTGATTCTTGTGTCGGTTCAGTGTTAATCAGTATAAAAATGCATACAAATTAAAAAAAAAAAAGATTTGGCTTTTTTAAAAAATGAGAAGCGGATCCAACTGTTCACGGAACCGTTCAAAAGAGCCGACTCATTCACGAACGTCATATCACTAGTGCAATATAATACGCTATATTCATGATATCAATGATATGGCTATAATCAATATAATTCAATGATACTGTTATGGCCTGTGTGAGTCCATTTCACTGCCCCATTTTCCGCTGTCCCATGTTTTCCTGGTCTCCTGCAGGCTGGAGCTTCACCATCAGTGTTTAAGGAGCAGCTTTGCCACAAGACACTGCCAGACTATAGTTTCACAGTGCGGTAAAGACTAATTCAAGATCATCTGCCTCTGATTTTTTCCATGTGCTAATTTTTGCATTTATTTTCTACTAACCTGATTTTCCTGCACCTTTAGATTACGGGGACTTGCCTTTGCTCACCTCAAGCCACCTCCTCTTTTGCTAGCCTGCCTATAAAAAAACTTTACAGCATTTATTCCTCGCTGCTTGCATTTTTGGATCCGTTCAGATGTAACACTAATTAAAAAATGAAATATAACATGGTATATACCTATTGATAAAAGGGGAAAAAAAAGTTGTGCTGAAACTTACTTTCGTGAAATATCGATACAGCAACCCGTGATACTGGTACACTATTTTCAAATATAGCATCACAATATATCTGAGTTTTGATATTTTGTCACATCCCAATCTACATATACCAGTCATTCCAGTCAAGTGTCACAGATATTCATTGTAATTTTCATCCGGATTTTAGTATTAATTCTTCAGATTATTAAGAGTGTGCAACCACAAAACACTGAAAGTTCTATACAACATTAAAGGGCCCATATTACGATATTTTCTGATCTTATAATGTTGTTTCCTCATCAAAAACATACCTAGAGTTGTGTTTTTCATTTACACATATTTAACACACGTATGGTGCATATTTAGGCTGTGTTTTTCTCTCAAACAGAAAACACTCCACTCCAAAACAGTTCCACTTTGTGATGTCATGTCGGAAGTGCTCCAGTGTGTTTTTAAACTCCATACACCTTCTCTAGAATCATTTGGATGATTTCACCGCTGGAAATTGCCAATCTCTACTGAACAAAAAGTAAAAGGTAGCTGTTAACTTGAAAACTACCGCTTCATGACTTTATAAGGTGGAACCAAGCATTTTGAGCTTTGGAAATGTAGACAGACTAATGATGCAGGGTTACTGAAACGTGTGAATGAAACAAAACACAACTCCAGGTTCGTTTTTGACGCGTTAACAACATTATAACATGGTTTAAAGCTCACAAGAGTCAATTTTGCATAATATGGGACCTTTAATCAATGAAGGCACTTGAAGAATCCGGTCATTATGGGCCCAGTGCAGCGCTAGCATCTTGAATAGGGAAACCTGAGAACACAAACCTTGCTTTAGCGTTTAGCAACATTGCATACAAACTCTATAGGAGACAATACAATAGTCCAAAAACAATATAGCATAACATTATTAGCAACACTTCACACCACTATCCCTATGGGCCCAAGCTGTACCTCGACAATGGTGGAGAAGCTGAAAAGAATCTATTGCAGCCGCGAGCTTTCACTGCACTGTGAGTGGCTGTTAGAAACTACAGGGGAACGTTTCCTCCAGATTTGACTGTGTAGATATACCAACAAAATCTCTCCTGAGACGCTACTTGTGCTAGTCGAGTCTGGTTGAAATAACACACAAGAAGCAGGCGTGTTCTTGCTCCCGCTTATTGACATGTTTCTTGTAGCAGTCGGCTAGGGACGAGATGATTTGGAATAGTAAAATAGAGAGAGAAAAAGAAAAAGAACGGAAGTGGAAAATCAAACATGGTAGCTGTGGTGATGAGCGTGTGCGGTGAGCAGTAGTCCATCCCAAGAGGAGAGGGAGGGAGGGAGGGAGGGAGGGAGAGAGGAGGAAAGCAAGAGAAGAGGGGGAGAGAGAGAGAGGGGAGAAATATAGAGGGGGGTGTGGAGAGAGAGAGGAGGGAGAGACAAATAAAGGAGGAGAGAGTGGAAAAGCTGAGGAGGAGAGACAGAAAACAGAGTGGAGGAGAGAGATGAGAGGAGGAAAGCGAAAGAAGGGGGGAGAGAGAGAAATAGAGGGGGGTAAGGAGAGACGGGCAGAAATAGGGAAGGAAAGAGAGAAGAGAAAGGCAAAGAGAGAGAGAGATAGAAAAAACAGAGAAAATAAAAAGTGGAAGCGAGAGGGAGGGGCAAAGAGAGAGTAAAAACAGAGAGTGGGGGAGAGAGAGAAGAGAGGAGGAGAGAGGCAAAGAGAGAGAGGGAGGAGAAAGGAGAGAGCAGAGTGAAAGAGGGGAGGTTTTCTGAATCAACATGTTTTTAAGAGGGATGTGAGAAAGTGGGACAGTGGTGGCATTGCTGATGTCCCAGGGCTCGGTGTGCTCCAAACATGGGACACACACAGGCGGGCGGCGCACAAGAGCGAAACAAACACACATTAACACACGCTGAAGCTGTCTCCGCCCGTGGGGAGTGCTGCTTTCAAAGTGCTTTCAAACGCTGCGGTGCCAAATCTCCATACATTACAGTCAGGATTTATATAAAAAGGCTCGTATTTGCATAAATGTAATCACAGGGGGACCAAACACAGTAGAGAGAATATCTGAGTGGCTTGACTTGTTAGTTCACATTGTCACCGCAGCCACACTTCTAATCATACAGTCCCATGTGCTACCTCCAACACTACTCCTTTAAAAGCAAACTCGCGCCATGTTTACCGATCACACCATCTCCCTCACTGACAGATCGCAGGTTTTGATTGGCGTCTGAGTGTTTCTGAGAATGAACTCGGGTCTATTAGCTTCCTGATTGCATTAGATATGCAAATGAGGCGCAGCTGGAGCCAATCGCATGGCACCTGTGGGTCCTCGGGGCCCCGTGGCGACCTAACCAGAGAGAGGCGTGATTTTAATGATTGGCCCCCATGTGAAGGAGGATCTCAGTCATTAAAATTAATCTGCAAACATATGTTTTAAAAGTACATCGCAGTGTTTAAAATGAACACCCAGGGAGAGGTAAATGCGTAATTTCAACAGGATGTCAACTCTTGATTTTGTCCTCCTTCAAAGTGTTGGATTAAAAGTATGCTACACTTCTCTAGTGGGGAAAGGCGCCTTACAATTGTATGAAAACAAAGGACCAGGATAATTATCTGGTACATTGTATAGGAAGTCTCCAAGCTCCGATTGGTCAGTTCATTATAAAACTACTATGGTTTAACATCATGTTTTCTATAGGGGCCATGGTCCTGCTGCTCTTCCTAATTGGTAACTGTGTATTTTATCTCAAAGACAGGGCACAGTACACTGCCCATGTGGAACAAATGTTGCAACGTGTATGTA
>JACM01007159.1:0-29975 GCA_000787095.1 Periophthalmodon schlosseri | reverse complement strand
TTCACCATCACAACTCAACTCCCTCCTCATCTTGTCCACAAAATGTTGGCTACTTAACTTTTACTATCTACTGTATTTTAGTTTTACAATACTTTTCTCTTCTTAGTTTTGCTTTGCCAGTCTGTCCATCTGAAACTCCACCCTTCTCGCCTCCGTCCTCGCACCACACTTTCCCCGTTCTGTGCATCCTCGCTTCCTCCCTTGTCTCCTCGCTTCCTTCCTTGTCTCCTGGCTCTGGCTGTTCTATTCTCGGATAAAACTAGAGCACACTTTGCACCTACCTTCATTCTTCTCTCCTTCTTTAATCCCCCCATTTTCGCTTCTTATCTTCATCATAAACTGTAAAAACTCCTCTGACGCCCTCCCTCTGGGACCCCGAGGAGGGCGCACTGTCCCGGGCGTAGGTGGCGCGTTGCTCCCGGGAGTTGGTTTGGAGCAGCAGAAGCCCGTGGTTCCGGAGCGGGCACAGCTGGCTGAAGGACCACGTACAGCCGGAGGAGAGTGGCTGTAAGGCGGGCTAGAGCAGGAGCGCGCCGCGGAGAGATCCCCAGAGCTGTGCGCTGATTGGTTTGATTCACCGTTTCACTCAGAGTGGTCTCTCTCACTGTCATTACCATCCATCCTCATGTTAATGGGATTTAATACGAGCACTACAGTTCCCAGCATGCAACGGGGTGAGTTTGATGGAGGAAAACTCGAACTAAAGTTGTCACTTCATTTGATATCGACTTTAACATAAAACTGATCAACATAAATTCTACACAATGTGTTCTTACCTACAATGATAATAATAATAAAATAATAAATGAATACATAACCGTGCTGACTAAGAACTTTTTATGAACTCTTTCATTTTAATAGACCAAGTAACACCTTACATAGCCTATATTTAGTAGGACCAGGACGCCTGCTCACTAACTTTCTTATATAGACTGATAGACATCATCATGATTCAATACTCAAAACAGTAAATATTTTTCTTTCTCCAAATAAGCAACAAAACACAGCACAAAAAAATAAAATAAAAAGGAGGCAATAATATTTTGATATCGATATCGATACTGAATGAAGTATTACGATATACCGGTATAACCATTGAATACAAGCCTGTTCTCTCTGTGATGAGCGTGACAGTGAAGCCCCATGGGGGAGTGTAGTGTTCCTGTCGCACAGAGGTTGGCCGCAACTCAAAAGTTTGACTCAGCATCTCCCCCATCATCTTTATTCTATTATCGCCAACTTCCAAAAAAATATAACACTTAAAAACACTACTGCAGCAGAATGGTTAACCTGTCTCCTGCCTCTCACTGAGCACGTTATAGGTTTGATTCCTCATTTCGCTGGAGTATGCACATCCTTTTCTTACTGGGGGTTTCCCTTTATCCATGCTGTTGATAGATTAGTCTTCCTGGTCTTGATGTACTGCGTGGAATAAAGTAACCACTTACAAGTACAAGTATAATTCTTTCCATGTAATTATATTTAGCTACATT
This sequence comes from Periophthalmodon schlosseri, assembly GCA_000787095.1. Taxonomy (NCBI): domain Eukaryota; kingdom Metazoa; phylum Chordata; class Actinopteri; order Gobiiformes; family Gobiidae; genus Periophthalmodon; species Periophthalmodon schlosseri. Next base: position 28,482 of record JACM01007159.1, on the reverse strand, counting down.
TAAAATTAAAGAAGTTGCTGAGTACACTGCTGCCTCTGCTCCTCTCTCGAACACAAATAACAACAAACACCTCTCTGCTGGCTCTGATTGGCCATAGCGCAGAATAAGCAGATTGTGATTTAAATCACAAAATTTTGTTTAATTTGTTTAATTAATCAGGTTTTGTATTAAAGTCTGATCTAAAATGTTACTAAAATTGGGTAAAAAGGCAGCATATGTTGAGTAGCCTAGTGTTTTTATGCATACTTAATATTTTACAGGTACAAAATTGGCAGTATATATAGGCTACTTGTACTTGTAATTGAGAATATTTTAGCCATGTAACAATACTTTTACTTGAGCACAAATTTTCAGTACTCGTTTCAGCACTGATGGATTGTAACCGGTTTTAGTTGGACCCTGGGGATCTGTCACTATTGTAGACAGTGAAGTAGTCCCAAGAGTAGAGACCACTCAGAATGGGTTAGTCCTGGTTTAGACCTGGTTTATTGGCCAATAATGGTAAGAAAACATGTGTTATCCTAATGTTTATTTGAGTTCAGATGTTTTTAAATTTTGTTTTAATCCATGGTGAGGTGATGATAATTAATTACGTTGCATTTTGTTGTCGATATTTTTGAATAGTTGCATTGCATAAATCTACCTAACTGAAAATAGGAAAGCACTTGCGAAAATTGTGTTAAGGGAAATGAGTTAAATGGACTTTCTATAATGATTTTCTTAGTGAGGGTAAGACATAAAAATTGGATTGCTATAACAATTCCAATCCATAGGGAAGTGTTCTACTTAGGAAAAAAAACATAAAACAATAACCGCTTTTCAAATTCAGATTAAAAACATTGACCTTTCTCCCCAGGATCAGGAGTACCTCGGTAACTTGTTCGTGCCTCTTAAAGCCTGTAGTGTTGAGGTCGTGGGTCAAACGGTGTAAACTTGAATATTTTATAACCCATCTGTGTTTCTGAACAGGACAGATGACCAGCGATTATCGGCATCCATAATTCACCAGCTCACCCTAGACTTTCACTTTCTCACCTCAAACATTCACTGATTCAGAGTGGAGCATTAAGGTGGTGAGTGACTGCAGTGTGGTAGTAAAACAAATGGCACTTACACAATATCTATGGCAACATGTCAAACAGTTTATAATCAATTTTTGTCCTTGTTTTACTGTGGCAGAACCTTTTTGTGTGGAGTTTGTGGAGTTCTCGCTGTGCCTAGGTAAGCTTCGGGTTTACCTTATGAACCTGTATATAGCCACCCGTATAGAAGGACTAAGGTCATCAAATAAATCAATACCAGATACTAATCAATACTAAAACAAGAAACTCATTTGAACAAGTATTGATACTGAAAGAAATATCACATATGACAAAATCTGACTTTTCCTAAATAGTATAGTCTGTGTCACAACTAGTAATACCACATAGTAATTATTATTAGCCTATATTAAAGAAACTGCTATTTTTGTCTATTGATTAGATCCAGATTGAACGGACAAAAAGTAAGTTTGTTTTTAAAATGCTGAATTCAGGTAGGGTTTTTGTATTCTGAGTTAGACCTGGTTTAGTCCCAGTCTAGACCCAGTTCAAGCCTTGTTTAGTCTTGGTTTAGGACCCAGTTTAGACCAGGTTTAGTGTTTGTTTTATCTCAGTCCTGACCCTCTGAAGCTGCAGCTGAATTATTAATGCGTTGAGTCTGTGTCGATCGATTTTCCACAAAAAGCTTTGACCTCAGTCTCCTCTCAGTCCCACCACTACAGGACCAAACCAGAACCAAACCAGGACTTAACTAGGTCCAAACTAAGGACTGAACCAACGACTTAAACTAGACTAACCTGGGTTTTTGTAACCAGTTGTAAACCAGGGGTGTGCAATGTTATATCAGATTTAAACCAGAGTTACATAACATCTAAACAAGAACTAAACCAGATCTTAATCAGGACTAATCCAGGTATAAACAAGGCCTAGTGCGGCATTCTGGGAAATTGAGTTCACTCTGTTCAGTCAATTATCTCCAACACAAAAGCATTATCAGATCACATTATGGTGAAACATGAGTTGGGTGTGTGTGTGTGTGTGTGTGTGTGTGTGAGGCTGGACTGAGCATGTGTGTATTTTTAGCAGCCAGGCTCGGGGCAGAGCTGAGTGGACATTAAACAGGGAAGTCCCAGCCGTTGCAGAGGGACGTCCACAATATTAATATCTCTCATAGTTACGGGCAGGACCAATAATACTGTAAACAAACCCTACACTGCCCCAGGGTAAACCACTGGTATGTGTTTAAAGCCAGGTACTATATCTCACTTGTACATGACTACTGCAAATTTAACAAGAATCCTTTATTTTAGCAAAACATCTGTGCTGTTTAAAGGTACAGTATGTAACTTTCTGGAGGTAGCACCTTACCTACATAATTCCATAGAAATAGAAAGTTAAAACCATACTTTTGGAACTTTGGGCCATACTTCTGCCTGCACAAGCCTGTCACGATAATACATTTTGAAGTGCGATATATTGCTGAAGTACATCTAAATGATAAATGATATTAGTGAAACCAAACCATAAAACAAAATTAATCCCCCCAAAAATATTCTAAATGTACAATATTAAAAAAACAGTAAATAGCACAATGCAACACTAACGTAATTAGTCTGTATCTAAATTGAGTCATAGAAGTTATGTTTTCATCCTTCTGCAGCTGAAATCCTATCATATTGCAAAATAAATAACAACCAAAAATATCCCACTATTGCAAAAGTAATCACGATAAATACTGACCCCCATAAAATATTGTTCCACCTACCATGTATTGAATGATACGTTGAAATATTATTTCAGGCTTATCCACGCATGATATGTTTTATGTCATATTGTGGAATATTATAGCCAAAGGAACATTTTCATGGAAACAAACAGGAGAACTGAAGAGAGTCACGTTTGTGGAAATACAAGCCCATTCAGAGTAAGGATGTATCACAACCAAAGGGCAAAAATATAACCAAAATAAAAAGCATGCTTTTATTTTAGTCTTTTTTTTGGCAAAAAAAAGTTGCATACTGCGACTTTAAATAGTTGTTGTATTAGAAGTCATGTGCAAGTCCTGTACTTGATAACAATACACTTAAGACTCGTAATTGCAAATGTGTGCACAGGTTTATATTTATCCCTCACAATAGGAGGCTCATGTTTCTTTATTATGTGAGCTGAGAATGCTTCTGTGTTAGAGAGAACTGGACTATGGACACAATGTTTACCAGAATGCACCAGGGGTTGAGAGTAGAACACTCTAGCATGGACCTAGTTTAGTCCTTGGCTGATTAAGGTTATATGGCCAGGGGTAAGTCTTTGTTGTCCTCATAAACTTGTTCTTTATCTACCAGATGTGAGAGAGGATCATTCTCTATGTCAGAGCATCTTTTAGAAAGGTGGAAATTGAACCCAGGACATTCTTGCTGAGAGGTGCCACCCAACCAGTCCCTGTGGTTGGGCGCTGAATGATTGAAGAGAACAGTTACTAGTGGTTGGAGGTTTAACTTTCTCTCTTTGACCACATTCAGCTGCATCACTGCGGATTTCCACTCTCTGCACTAGGGGTAATAGTAGTAGTACTAATGGGAATTCTTTTCCAAAGGGCTACTATTTTTGGGGCCACTTGGACTACTTTGAATTATATAAAGAATCGTATTTAAATTTCATACCCATAATGAAATTGATTTGTGATTTGTTTCTGTTTATTGAATTACATACAATATTGGGATTCTATGGTCTGCAGTAAAGGAAAGTAAAAAACAACAGAATGGTTATTTGGGCATGAGTGATGATGTGGTCCTTAGGGTGTTAGAGTTGTCTTTAGGGTGTAGGGTTAGAGTGGTCTTTAGGGTGTAGGGTTAGAGTGGTCTTTAGGGTGTAGGGTTAGAGTGGTCCTTAGGGTGTAGGGTTAGAGTGGTCCTTAGGGTGTAGGGTTAGAGTGGTCCTCAGGGTGCAGGGTTAGAGTGGTCCTCAGGGTGCAGGATTAGGGAGCGCTCACACTAGGTCTTTTGAATCGTGCTGCCCTCAAGAACTATCGGGGAGTGTTCTATAGCTCACACTCACACCTGCACAACCGAACCGAGCCACGGCCTGGTGACGTAATCACATAGTGCTGTTTGTTTACAAGTTGTGCAGCAGTGCTGTCGCTTTCAAAATAAGTCAAACAGCATGAAATATCTATTAAATAGTGAAGCAGACATGAGTCCTGCTGTGATACACTCCTCTGTGAGTTTATGGAGGAATGAGGGCAACCGGAGGTGAGAGGCTGCAAAACTTTGTCTCTGTCCCCAATCCTTATTGAAGGTAAGTGTGGATTCGGTGTGTGTTTGGGAGCAGAGTCTATTCACTGTTTTCCTTGTATGAGTAACATTAGTGCACCTGACAGGGCTCATATAGTAAAGTCGTGCGTTTGCGTGTACATGAACAATGATGAACAATGACGTGCCACGCTTGGGCACGATTCGGACAAATGTACCGCGCTTTAGGGGCTTTATTGCTTGGGCACAGTTCGACTGGGCCAGTGTGAGCACACACTTAGAGTGGTTCTTGCAAGTTTAGAATGGTCCTCAGAGTGCATGATTTGAGTGATCCTTACAGTATTAGGGAAGTAATTAGGGTGTAGGGTTACAGTAGTCCTTAGGGTGCAGGGTTAGAGTGGCCATTAGGGTGTTAGGGTATTCCTCAGGGTGTAGGGTTAGAGTGGCCTTTAGGGTGTAGGGTTAGAGTGGGCCTTAGGGTGTTAGGGTTAGAGTGGGCCTTAGGGTGTTAGGGTGGTCCTTGGGGTGCAGGGTTAGAATGGTCCTTGGGGTGTAGGGTTAGAGTGGTCCTGAGGGTGCATGGTACATGGAGAATGTTTTGGTGCAGAGTGGGAATGGGAGGAGGAGACAGCAGAGAGAGAGAGAGAGAGAGAGAGAGAGGAAGTACAGCTCTGACCCAACCTATATTATTTAAGACTGATTAAATATTTACTCTGCACTCACACACAAACACTGACTCGGCTGAAGCTGCAGCACAGAGGAACGACCAGGCCAAAAACCAACCATGAGAAGAGAGAAGGTCAGAGCTCAGCTTTAAATAACAAAACCATTAAAAAAGAATATTCATTTGTCAGCAGTCTTCTCATGATTGTGGACAGCACTGAAATTCAAAACTTCAAAATTGAAAACATGAAATGTAAAATAGATATTTTTTCTTCATAGGCTATATTTAATTCAGTAAATCACTCATCATTCATTCTACATATTACAAAATATCAATAATAAGCTTTAGCAATTGTAGCTACATATTGCCTGTCTTTGAACTAAAGGGGTGACACACTGTAAAAAAGTGGGAAAAGAATCTTCTCCCAGAACAAAAGAAAATGTACAACTGATAACTTGTGCTTAAAGCCTGTGTAACTTTTTTAGCCAAAAATATACCAAAATAAAAGGGTTTTTTTTGGCACTGAAAAACATGTGTCCTTACTGTGAGCGGGCTTATATCTCTTGGCCTCGAGAAGGCCCTTGATCTGCTTGTTTCCATGGTAATTTTATTCCTTTGGCTATAATATTCCACCATATGGCATAAAACATACCTATCTTCACGGAGAATGTTCCAAACTATCGTTTAAATTTTCAATTTCCGTGAAATCACACAGGTGATGTGTCACCTCCAGAATAACAGTGTTACTATGTTGGAAGAGGGTCTGCTACCTGCTCTTCTCCATCCAGAAAAGCAGGTGAACTCAGTTACATAGTGCACCTTTAATTTGACTTACTGACAAAAGTCATAATTTTTTCAGTTATAGATAATTAGACATTTTCACAATAATAAAGTATTATCAGACTGTGGACTTGAACTGTGGAGAGAGTTGAGGTCAGGGCTGGAGAGCAGAGCTTTGTATTGATCTTGAGTACAGAGATTAGCCTCAGGGGCTGATGGGAAACAGGAAACCACATCCACTCTCTCTCAGGGGTGAATCCTCTTTCTTCAAACTTGCCTCAATGGAGTGGAGTCAGATAATTTTGGTTGGAATACTAATCAATCTTGAGAAAGTCGACCATCACGCGTCACGAAACAGACAACAAACCAGGCTGTGAACAGGAGTGATGTCATCTTTAGCCACTCTCTTTTCTGCAAGAATCTCCTTCAGGTCAGACAGTGGCTTTGCAGAGGAAAGAGGTAAACCTGCACTATATTATTTTACCTTATGGAGCTGAAACAAAAAATCACCTGCCCCCTAGAGTTCAGTATAACTCATAATAATAATACATTTACCATCATAGTATTATCCAGGCTCAGGACTGATACGAAGAGGACATATAAGAGACATTTTGCACATATGCTCATGTTCTCATATTATGGTGTTAAAAGCTCCCTGTTTTACACTGTAATATATATATAATTGCCTCTCGTCTTGATTAAAATGACCAAGGCAGTCTCCAGTTACTTCTTCTATTCTTGTGTATCTCATATGTTGAATTGTCACCACGGCAACAGTCAGGTCTGATTGGTTCACAGATATACCGGTAGATAGAGGTGAGCGGTGACAGGTGAACAATAGAAAACACGAAACAGGAGGTGCACCTGAACGCCTCGTGACACAAAGAGGAAACACTGACTGCTGTCTACTCAAATGATGGAAATTATATTCAAGTTAACCTCCTGAGACCTGAACTCTTCATGGCGCGTTTTATTAATTTTTCTCTTTGTTATTTGGGCTGACTGGGAGCTGATGAGTGTAAAAACAAAGAATTATCTTTTTACATTATGAGAAAAATGATGTCCACATATGAGGACATTCGTTGTACGTTTTAATCATTTTGATAGAAACAATAAAGTCACATTTAAATAATGATTTGCAAAAACTATTTGTTAAGTGCCTGATCACAGCAACATTGTTCCTGAGTAAAAACGAAATGAGAAACAAGAATTGTGCCTCTTGGAACAATGTAGCTCATTTGAAGTGCTGCTAACAGGTGCAGGAGACACATGCCTTTAACAAAGTCCATCTTGAATCTAAACTATAATGTGTTAGACTCTTCTGTCACCTTTAAGTGGCAGTTTAATGACCTCATATGTGGACACCAGGACCTTGTAGAGAAAAAAATGGTATTGTGGCCTAGACAGCCTAAAATGTGTTGTCCACATATGAGGGCGCAGGTCGCAGGAGGTTAATGTTAATCTGAGGTGAGATAAATTTTCTTATTTGTACATCATGGATGACCGGTGAGCTCCTTTGTTTCACATGTGTCATTGAAAAAAACAAATCTGATTGCACCATCATGTTTGACTGAGCTTGAGACCCAGTGGAGGGTATGGGGACCAAAACTGACATCCCACTGTATAAAAAATACAGAGCGATTTCGTTCTGGATTATTCGCTATGCAAATAAAACATACCTATCGAAAATGTTCAGAAGTATGATTTTAACTTTCTATTTCCATGGAATTGTGACATGTAGGTATTACTCTTTAAAATCCACAGTCAAATCCACAACAGTGAAAAGTCGCTATGAAGAGGCTCATCAGTTCTGCAGTTTTGAACAGAAAGTCAATGGTCCCATTTCTATTATTACAGTAGGCCGTTTCAGATCAATATTGCGGTTTACATAATATAAGAAGAGTTTTGTTGTCATACTATGCAAAATTACAATAAACTAAACCATCTATCTTGAACAAAGCAATACAAAATCCAACTAAGCCTGTCTTGTACTCACCTTGAACCCATCTTTAGTGACTCAGACTTTAAACTAACCTCTCTCCTAACGGGCCTAAAGCTGGAGTTCAGAGCACATGCATTAGTGATGAGGCTTTCACAGACACAGGTTAGGTTTCTATCAGACAGGTGCGACAAGTGAGGGTCAGGTGATGAGAGCAGGGCAGGTGCCACACACAGGTGAGAAGAGCACATCCTCCTCACATGCGCTCGGTTAGAACAGCCCACACCCAGAGCACACGAGCGGAACGGAGGGAAACACGAGTTTCCATGCACAGATTCTTAATGCCTGTTGGATGTTGGATGGTGTATCATGGAGCAATATGATCCTTCATTAAGCTATTCATGAGTCTTAGCTTCCAGTTATTATGCAACATGTTTATAGATATTTTGTTTTAAATTGTTAACACTATGGCAACAGGCATTAAAAAAAAAGATATAGACTAATGGTACCTTTGGTCATATTGAGAATTCTTATTGGATTTGTCCTGGTGTAGTCTTGATTAGGTCTCATTTGTGTTCCCAGAAAAATAATGTTTTAACATACATACATTTTGACAACTTCTGAGAAGTGTATCAGATGTTTCTGCTACCAATTTAAAGGTCACATTTTGAGGACATTTGACAATTGACTGACAACTGCCATGGTGCCAACGGTGCTAATTTCTCATCACTTTGAAACGAATGGATAACCCTTAATGTAATCTCACTATCAGAGGGTCAAAACATCCCTTACAATTTTTTTTATTTTACCTAGATCACCATTTTGTAAATTTGGGAGCAATGTTTTTTGTCAAGTCATTATTTTGCCCATAGAGAATGGTGGTGATATCAGAGAACACAGAACTGCCAACAGCCTTCAGTATATTGATAACAGACTAGAGTGTTATGTAAGATCTCGTGACAGCCGGAGTTTGTTGTGTGGTTTTAAATAAGCGTCAGAAATTAGCTCTGATCAATAATAAATGAGTATAGAAGGTACAGTATATACCAGGTCATTAAATATTAAGCCTATTGCTCTGCCTCCCTGACCTGTTAACTCCGAGTCGAGTGAGGTGAAGAGGCAAGAGCTGTGTCGGCTAAACTTCATCAAGAGTTCACTGAGGCAGACCCAGCTACTATAGGCTTAACTAACTAACTTGGCAGAGGATGAAAAGTAAACATTTCTGTGCACTCCACTCTTGAATGCAGGACAAAACAGAATTACTCAAATATGCTTGAATAAATCGAAATGCAACTCTACAGCAATTCTAGAGTACATTAATTGTGATGATTGGAACAGCATTATAACATGGTTAAAAGCTCATAAAAGACGATTTTCAAAATCAACCCTAAAACATGCCCATGCACATAATCTTCCACCTGGACCTTATCTGGTTCAACACATTCTGTCGGAATGTCATGCCCAAGGACACAACAGCAGTAAGAAATGGGGAGAGTGGAATTTTAACTGTCAGCTTACTGGATAACTACATCCAGGTTTAATTCAAAAATCACCATGATTTAGCCAACTATTTGAGTTTAAAATAAAGTTGATGCCACTGTTTCACACAATCTCATGGCGCAGTGGGAGGTTGGTGAGGTCTACTTCCTGGGGGTCCTCAGAGGGGCCAGACTAACTCCAGGTGTAAAGCAGGTTTAACGAGTTGGACCTGATTAAAGCAGGGTTAATGGGAGAAACACCACAGAGCAAAAGATTAATTAAGGTTGGAAAGATTAAAAGCACAATGTAAAATCACTCAAACTGACGCAGTGGCTTTGAATATAGCTTTAAAGACATTTTGACAGCATACAAAATAATGCTATATGCATTAATGTATAGCTGATCCCGTGAGTACAGAAGCCCTGAGAGGCAAGAGGAAAAAAAACCAAAAACGCATCATTTGTGCTCCATTTCTACGTTACTTTTTCTCCCCTCCGGTTTGAGCTTGTAGGTTGCAGGTTGAGCTTACAGTTTTGTTTTGTTTACTGTTGGTGTGGCTGATGAAAAAAAAATAAAAATCTAAATCTAACTGAAGTGTTTTCCTGGTAAATTATTTGAAATTACAAAGACAAGTACTGACCAGTGAGTGGAGGTTCAGCTCATTTAGCAAAGCTCAGAGTTTTAAAGTGGGAGGCCGGGGTTCAAGACCCATATTCCCCATTTGCATTTTTGAAGAGTATGTATTCACTGTGATTAAAAATCCACCATCTTGTGTTTTCATGAGTTTCATTTTCTCTGTGAATACAAAGAAAGAAGAAGGAATCAACAATTACACACTGTAGCGGTTGGATCGAATGCAGCCATCAAACTTCAATCAGTCAAAGTTTATTCATTAAGTGCATTTCATACAATTTCAAAAAATGTAAGACAAAGTGCTTCACAGTCCATTAACAACAATCCCCCCTACAACTGTCTTACCCAACTGGTGCTGGTGGTGCAGAAAAGTCTTGCATCTCTGTGTGTGCATATGCCCCCCAATGTGTGAGTTCCTGCATGTTTCTTATTTGTGCCAGAAAGCGACAAGGTTCTTCTAACTTTGACTGGACAGAAGTTGTGTAAAGCCCTGATAGTCAGTGGAGCTTAGCCCTGCTAGGACATGGTACTCCTTGTAGAATGGTTGGGACATTTCAGTCCTTTGTGTGTAGCTGAGCTTTGGTGCAAATGAGTCTGCTGTGTCCCAGAGAAGACAAGTCCTGAGCCTATAGCGTAAGTTAGTGTCATAACAAAATTGCTAATTGGTTTTGAGATAATATTTACCAACTTGGGTGGCTACATACACCCCAACCTATAGAGTATGTGATCACGAATTCCTACTTCTCCCTTACTATTTACAGAGAAAATAAAATAAAATAAAGACAAGATTGTGTCTTTTTGGCATTTTTAATCAGAGTGACTACATATAATTCAAAAATGCAATTGGGAAATATAGGTCTTGAACCTCAGCTTCCCATGTTTAAAGCGAATGCTTTACCAAGTAAGCTAAGCCTCGATTCAAATATCAATACATGTCTTTGTAATTTCAGCTAATGTGCTGGGAAAACATGTTCTTTTTTTTCCCTATCAGCCACACCAGCAGTGCAGAAAAAAAATAATCAAAATGAATTAAGAAACTGGAGCCCAAATGTCTTTTTTTTTTTTTGCTTGCATGGCTTCCATATGTGAGGCTTTGTGTGATTGGTCCACTATGCCCAGGTAGATGAGTAGAACATAGAAACTAGAAGAGTACCTTGACCTATTTGTGTATTTGTAATTGACAGCAATAAAAAAAGAAAAAAAAAAACAGTTGAAGGTTGTGACAGATTTAATTTCAGTTACAATAATTAGCGTCATAATCGTATTCATAAATAATAATCAGTTGATTTTTCACACAAATACAGTCATGTGACCTGTCATGTGACAGCATTATATACAAATCAACAGGCCTCAAATAAAACACTTTAAAAACAGAGACAAACAGCAGGAAGAGCCGCCTGCAGCAATTAGACCGAGCCCAGTCCATAAGGTTTGATACAGTCTGCAACAAATAGACCGTTACAATTTCATAAGGCTTTACACAAGACGGAAAAGAATGGGATGAAACCAGACTTTATCAACGATTCAATATTAAAACATCTAATCGAGTCTTGGTTTAGTCCTGGTTTAGATCCTTGTTTTGAAATGATTTGGCTTTACCATTGTGTGAACTATAACAGCATTTGCCCTTGTGAATCCAGGTCTTAAAGGGCCCGTATTACGCTATTTTCTGATCCGTTATAATGTTCTTGCCTCATCACAAACATAACTGGAGTGGTGTTTTGTTCACGCACACACTTTACCATTGTGTGAACTATAACAGCATTTGCCCTTGTGAATCCAGGTCTTAAAGGGCCCGTATTACGCTATTTTCTGATCCGTTATAATGTTCTTGCCTCATCACAAACATAACTGGAGTGGTGTTTTGTTTCACGCACACATTTAACACACAAACCCTGCATATTTAGGCTGAGTTTTTCTCTCAAACAGAAACACGCTGTTCCACCTTGTGATGTCATGTGGTAATACATGAAGTGCTCCACTGTGTGCAACTCCATACACCTTCACTAGAATCATTTGAATAATTTTTGCTCTAGAATTGCCTATTTCTACTGATCTAAAGGTAAAAGGTAGCTGTTAACTTGAAAACTACCAGTACATGACATCACAAGGTGGCACAGCATTTTGAGCTTTGGAGATGTACACAGTAATAATAAAGGATTACTCAAACCAAATGTGTGAATGAAAATAAAACACAACTCCGGGTATGTTTTTGATGAGGTAAAACATTCCAACGTGACTAAAAGTTCACATGAGTCAATTTTCTGTAATATAGGATCAACCATTGCCAGATAGGGACAGTTTTTTGCTTCAGTTCTTGATGATAAAGCCTGGTTTGGTTCATAGATTCCATTATAAACCTCTTGAATTTTTGCTGCAGTGAAACCTTTGGGAAGCAGATTAAGACAAAAAGCAGCAGCGGAAAAATACAGACCTTTACCAGAAACATTTGACAAAAAAACACACACACACATTTTAAATCAGTTCACGCCAAATCAGTGAAAAAGTTGTTACAGTTGGTATAAAAATATTAACAGTAAAACAGCTGCATGACCTACCAACAACCCACTTTCACATTCAAGAAACTTTGTCAAGGCTGGGACAGGTAGAATACTTCATTTGCACAACCCATATTAGAAGTTTTGTAGAAAAGATAAAATGTTCAAATTGAGATGGTCTGGACATGTACAAAAGAGGGGTAGTGAATACATGGGTAGAAGGGTGCTGGGGCCATGAATCAGGAGGCCCCCTAGAGGAAGACCAAAGAATAGCATAGTGGGAAAAAGCGAAACAAGTAAAAGTGGTGTTTGGTGTGAACTGAATTAAAACAATACATTCAAATACAGGCTCCGTTCACACTTTAAATTGTTGTCATAGTGTTTTATAGAGAGCCAATGCCACTATCCACTAGTATGGGTGTTAAGTGGTGCACAATCTGGACTGACTATCATAGACACACACTTATTCATTCTCTAAGGGTCATTTACTGTCTCAAGTTCACCTGTACATTAGGTTAAGGTACACTTCATTGCCCCATAGGGAAATTTGCCTCTGCATTTGGCCCATCTTTCAATACCGTTGGGGCATCTCCTCGGGGGTAGTGGGCGCGGACCCGTCATTGTGATCTTGTTGCTAGGCTTGGTCAGAACTACCCTGGAGCTGGATTGTACTTGTTGTGCATGTTTTGGTTTGATGGGGGAAACATGCATGTCTTTGGACAGAGGGACGGAGAGGAATGGACCTACGGAGGACATACACACTCCACTCAGATCAGGAGTCTAACCCACAACCTCCTTACCGAGAGGCAGGTGACAGGATAACCACTCTGCCATTGTGCACCACTGTAAAACATGTTAGTGTATAATTCGCATATATTAATATTTTCTTATTTACATATCTCTCTGTAACCGCTGGGAAAGTGTTGTGTGGACGGAGCCTGAGTTTATTCCAAATGAAATCCAGTACGTTCCAGTTTGTAAGAAAAAACAAGGAAGAATCAGCTTCATCCTGAGGTGGAACTAGAGCTGTCTTTACTGACCCGGACCAGCTCCTGAGACAGAACCTCCAAGTCCTAAAGCAGAGAGTAGAAAAATGGGAGATATATCAAAACATATATATTGTAATTGTTGATCAGAAAATATGCTAAATTAGAATATCAAGTAATATATTGTATATATTTAAAACTGATAAATGACAGCAAAAAGAACTCATTAAAATCAAATAAATCGAAATGTCTAGTGTAATCTTCCAAACAAGGGTACAAAGTGATATTTCTGCACTTGTATGGTTAATCTTATGGTCCATTCAGGGTTTGTGCGATGCTTGAACCTCAACCAAGCAAATGAAAATTGTTATTGAGATAATGTAAAAAATATTGAGATATTCATTTTTGTCAATATTTCATACACCTGGTGTCAAGTCCATCTAAAAATCCCTCTAGACCAGGGATGGGCGGTATATATGTTCCAATATTGGTATTGACTGTTATCTGGCACCGATACTTTTTCAGTGCTGCCCCAGTCTGTGTGTGCCCATGTATTATTCCCAGATTGTCCTCAGTGTATCAGATTTGTCTCTTTGATCAGACTAATTAGTAAAACTGGAAGAAGAAAAATTAAGTTAAAAATATGACTGTATGTTATGGCTGTAAACATTAACATTTAATTTTTAATTTATTAAAAATTATATTTATTTATTTATTATTTAACAAATATATATTTATATTTGTGGGCCTTGCTTTAAAAGCTAAATATTGGTATCTGGAATATTGGTCATCTTTAGGGGTTAACATGTGTAAACTGGTTCGGTCCCTGCTTTTACCTTCTGTAGGTGCATGTTCTTGGTCAGCTGCTCCTCTAACATGTTCTGGAGCTTCTTGTTCATCTCACGGAGGTTGTCGTCTCCAGGTTTGACCAGATCTCTCAACACAGAACCCAGTTTGCCTCTGTCTGTGTGGGGCGCACTGTGAGCACCTCCAGTGCCTGAACCGGACACGTCTGGGGGAGAAAAGGCAAAAATGTAAAAAGACAATGAAGAACAAAATATAATGGTGCAGTATTAAGGGATGCAGGGGATTAAGAGTCTGCCTTGGAAATGGAGGGTTGCCAGTTCTTATCCTGGCTGACCACATGTTCTTATGTGGCAACAAGAAGTCGTTCTGGCATAAAAATTAGCCTTGGTATTGCTATTCAATCCTGGGATTAGAGGGTCCACTACTTATTTGTTTCCATGGAGATGTTATTGCTTTGCCTGGTATGTTCCACAGGGCAGCATTAAATCTATATCTTGCATTTATTTAATTACAGGTGTTTAGCTAAAAAAAAAAAAAAAAAAAGAATGGAACATAAAACAATTATTTTTTTTTTTATTAAAGGTCCACTGTGTAACTTTTCTACGGTGGGGGTTGGCTACGTTTGTCTTCATGTATATCATGTATTTATGCTACATATGTTTAAAAAATCCTTAAACATTCATTCTTACTGTGAGCTGGGTTGCCTCTCCAAAGACCTGACCTGTGACATCAACTGCTTGTTTCCATGGAGACAGAGGTTTAATGCCATACTGTTGAACATTTTAGCAATAATATGAGGACAAGCAGGTGACGGACCCTCTACCAGAAAACTTAGGACACCAAAATGAAACATGGATAGCTAAAAAAAATGTCTTTGGTAAATAAACTCTATTGAACAATACTCAAAATATTATAATCCAGGCCAATACAGTTGACTTTAACTCCTCCTCCCCTAGTACACAAAGGAAGAAAATATCACATAAATATTCAGGTTACAGTGGTGTTTGAAAGAATGCAGTATTTGCTTTAGATATGGACTTTAGGCCGAGACAATATGGATTTGAAAGGCTTAGGAAAATTGTGAGTTATAGAAATCATAAAGGTTTAAATCCAGGGCTTTCCTATGAGAATGTGAGGGCATTAAACTGGAGAGAGACAGGGAATATGATGGAAATGTAGGGATTTAACACAGAGCAAGGCCCGTGTAGCAGAGAGGCAGAGGAGAGAGGAAACCAGCGAGTCGTGAAATTAAGAACAGACTAAGAGACACATGCAGTGGACACATGTAGCAGGAGGGCATTTTTACACACAAATAGATTGGTTCCATTTCTGAGCAATGTTGCTATTAAAACATCATATTGTTTTCTGTCAAAGTCTGACTTTTTAAAGTGACATTTTCTCAAGGCTAGGGAGGTCATATTATCAAACTTTAGTGTTGCGATCATTGTGAGAAGAAACGTCACATCTTCATAGATATTTACAATTATAGAAACCATGACCAAAATTAGAAATCCTTAATTCACTTTGACTTACACTGAAAGATCACCATTATCTCAAAGTTGTATTTGGAGTGATTCATGCATATTTGAGCAATCTTTAATTGCATATTTTCAAGACGCCATATTGCCGATCAACTTCCGTTTTCACCGTCCCTGGTATACCCTCACTTCTCTGTACTTACTTTGTTCGCCAATTTTAGTTTATGCGTAGCATTCAGCAGCGTCGCATAGTCTTTTGGTACAAATTTTAAAAAAAATTTGCTGCTCGCTAGTGTGATATGCAGCTATCCATTGGAGGTGCTGACTCTTTGTTATGATGATGTTTACAGCGACATCATCTCCCATCGGGCACTGTGGTTTTCTATTGAGTTGGTTTAGATCAATATTATGATTTAAAATGTCCAAATTAAGCTTAGGTTTACCAATTCGGAGTATAGAATACATTGAAATGACTTATTTTTAATTTAAACATTCTCACGATAATTTATTTTTCAATCTTACAATTACTTTGCGACCATAGACTGCATAACAGAAGTGGACTAATGGAGTGTGACGGCAGCCATAGCGAACCAAAAACCAAAAAAAGCTCATGGACGCTAGCAGTTATACCGGCTAATCTGAAACCAGAGACCATACTTGAGCGCAAAACCAAAGAGCCAATCAGGAGCGAGGCTACTGATTAGGTAACGCCCCCTCCTGCTTGCACTGCTGGTTTTGCAGGGGCCGGGTGCTTAGCAATGAGGCTGTCAATCAACCTGTTGCTAACGCTAGCGGGAGTGACCTCGGGGAAAGCAGGCACTGGATTGGTCTGTTATGAACTTAGGGACAAAATAGTGAAAATTTAAAAAAAAACAGGATCATGTAGAGCCAAAGAGTATATGTTGCAGAGAGAGAGGTGAAGGTGAAGGTGAAGTCAATTGCAACCAGAGCTCAAAGGAACCACTATATATAAATCAGATACTGCTATCGGATATAGCCGCCGATACTGAAAAAATTGCTGGATCGGATACAAGCTTCCAAATATTGGTTGAGCTGATAACTTGGTTGGACATATAAATTGATGTAATAATTTACTGGTCATTTATTTATTATTTATTTATCTTTATTTATACAGGGGAACCCAATGAGAGCACATGGGCTCTCTTTTTCATGGGCGCCCTGTTTAATATACAATACAAGCAGTAATTAAAAAAAAACAAAAAAAAAACAACCAAAACAAAAAACAAAAAAACAAACAAACAATATAAACCCATATAAAATATTAAAAACTGGTGCAGGTGCGAATATAAACGTTTGTTACCAGATTATTAAATTGCAACTGTGCCACTAAGTATTCCAGTTTTGCTTTTCCTTGGAGTGTGTTCCATTTTTGAGGAGCAAAACAGATAAAAGCCCTCTTTCCCGTCTCAATTTTGGTGCGGCTAGTTCTTAGCCTTACATAGTCATGCGATCTGGTATTATCTGTTCCTGTGTCAAAGACTAACAAGCAGGTGAAGTATTCTGGCAGTTTTTGAAGTAGTCATAGTCGTTACAGTCTTATAATGTTTGAACTTTTATTTACACAAAGTTGTTCTGTCCTCAACTGAGAGATAAATGACAGCAACACATGTAGTGACCCAATGGTGAATGCCATTTAAAATGTATTCAAGTTCACCCAACAGTTCAAATCTTACTTCAATGATTATAAAAACAAGCGTTTCTATAATTGTGTAATAGATGAATCTTGCCACATTGTGAATGCCCAACCACTCACTCAATATAATGAGTAAAATGTCAAATATAGTCTCCATTAAATCTTCAAGTACCAGTAGTATTTTTCCCCATTACATGTTCCTTTGTAGATTTCCAGTGACGTTTCTCATTACAATGGTGTAGACAGCAGCCGGGCACAGCTCAGAGGATTCTGTTTGTCTGATGTTATATTTATCTCCGTGTTTCTGTCCTGTTTTTAATAATAGCTGTGGATTATTGCCTCCCACTCGCCGTCTTCTTCGGCTCGTTTTGAAATGAGCCTCTTCTGTCAGAGCCTAATCGCAGTGTGGAACAGAGAATCACGTGGACCAGATCGACTGTTTTCTAACGAGAGTAATGTCTTTGTTCCCAGTCCAATGCTAACTGCCAGAAATGTGACTGGCAATTTATGCCTATAGAGGTTATGCAATGACATCATTTTATTCAAAAAGTGTTCCTCAACATTCCTACTGAGTGGCAGAACTATGGGCAACGTAACTTTGATTTTTTGCTTTTTATTGCCTCATTTTTGTCCATGGAGCTATTGTTTTCGCCCCACAATAATTATTTCTTCATCACATTAACTGAGAAAAATCTTATTTAAGGAGAGAAAGGTTCAGTTCAACTGTGTCTGATCCCAAAGTCTGTATCAGTCATAAATGTGGATGTAGTCTGCAGTGTCCCTGTTGTTTAACTGTTAACTGGTTTCTACTACTGTTTACTTGATGTTCTTGTTTTAGATGTCAAGTACAAACGAAATATTTAGTTTCATATTTGTTATTAAGCTCTAGCAGCTCTTTCACATTTTAGATGTGCTTTGAGCTTTTATAAGAGAAAATGTCATTACTCATCACTGACACCCATATACCTTTGACACACAATAAGAAAGTTCCAAAGGTTGTGATGTCATCTACATAGCCTCCACAGCCTGTCTGACAACACCCACACAATAGGTTGCGTGGCTGCATTCATGCTCTAGAATTTCATAATCATGATTCACTGTTTAAAAGAAGTATCTACTTATGATCCTCAAGTAACTTTAAAATTATAAGTTTGTGGAGCCAATCTTTAATAATGATAAACTCTAATTTTTGTATGGCTTAAAACCCTTTTAATTGACAACTATCACATCTGTGGTGAATAATGGCACCACTTTCTGAAGCTATTGTGATTTTTTTTTTCACTTTAGTTTATGTATTGGTTTTACAGACCAAGATGTTGCGTCAGTTTTTGTTTCAGATAGATATTACCCATAAACCATTTCAACAAATCTAATGTTAAAGTTTAACAGCAAATTTCACTATAGATTTCTGACCTGTTGTGACGTCACATGAACAACATAAACACATTCAATCTCAAGGGGAAAAAATAATTGAAAAGTCCTACCTCTGCGACTGTCCATGACATACATCTCGATAATCGCACTCTTTTTACAAATGTCCTCAGCCATCGACGAGCAGCTCACCTCCAGATGTTTAACCTGAAAAGAAAATGATAAAATTTAACATCATTTATACTTGTTTAAAATGTATTATTATCATTATTATTATCTCACAAAATGTTTGCCCAATTCATTGTATTATTCGTGGTACTTTTAAATGTGTTAAAAGTGGTACCTTCTCCTCGAGCATCCACTTCTCCTGCTGCACCTCGGCCAGTCTCTGAAACAGCTCTCCCACCTCGTCATCAGAGAGGTCGGCTGGGCGCTGGGACTGAGGGCTGCCTCCTCCAGACTGAAACACACATTTACACAAATACAAGTATTATTACATCGTAGACCTCTAGATAAGTATAGTACATTACAAACTAGTGTTTTCATATATTATATTTTTTTTATTCCAGACGTATCCCCCAACGTCATAAATTGGCTTGAATTGAATTCCATGCTGATCTTGATTTTAGGGGTTACAACAGGACTCGTCTTGTTCACGTGGAACTAAATAAAGTTTAAAAACAGCTCAGATCTATTCACAGACCCTCTATCAATAGAACAACAAAAGACTGGAGTAAATTTAGACTCAGTTCTAAATATAAACCTCACACGTCCAGAAGGAGGCAAATGTGTGAGACACAAACACGTGGACAAAAACTACAGCACTTTTCATTCCAAACAGAACTAATCACTTACATAAACTACTAAAAATAATTCAACTCATAACCACAGACATTGCTGAGATTTTTTAAGATTCCCTTGATTGTCAGGTAAACTCATGAATGTATAGAATGACTCTGCAATGCAATTAATCCACTAATTTTGAGTTTACATTGACAAGGAAAAATTAAGAATGGGAAATAAAAAAATATTAAAAGGTGCTAGTAGCTTTATAGGCTGTTGCCAACCCAAACAAAAGCAGGCTGGGTTACTCATTTGACCAATTTCTGACCCAATAACCTTGAAAACCTAAAGAAAGTATAAAGTGTTGAAACTGACTCTATTTACTACTATACTTTCAGCAAATTTTAACTGCTTAATGCCAGTTTTAGTAAAGAAAAACTCAAATAAAGCGGATTTAATTTAATTTCCGCTATTTGTATCACAGCTCCAGCATAGGTCGATATTTTGTTTTCAAGCTGACCACCTGACAAAATAAAATACATTTTACTTATTTTGAAAATTATAGTGCAAAGAGGGTACTGCACAAAATATGACTACACTGCTCTCTTACAGGTCAGCAATGAAATATTGTTGTGGACATTTAAACATATTTGCTATAAATATTATTTTTCCTTTTTATACATGTCTTATGTAGACACTGTATTAAGATAGTAAGTTCACTTCAAGTTTATAGTCATTTCAAAAAAACACATTTGCGATGAAAAAGCCCAAATCAGTCAGTCTCTACTAATGTGATGTTTGTAAAGTCATACCTTGCTTTCACTGTTGTAAGCCTTTTCGGATTGGTCATACCGCACTCATGTGAAAACACCATACCTTGCTTTGATTGGCTGGCTGCTCCTTCATCATATCTTTGAAGGAAAAGGAGGACACAGAGGAGGAGTCTCCAGTTTGTTGGGTTCGACTGGGACTGTGGATCTCAGACAGGTTCAGCTCTTCCAGACCTAGAGAATTATAAACAAATATTCAGCCTATATGCTACCTGGCAGCCAGGCTGGAGTCCTCCTGGAGTCTCAACATTCTAATCTATACAGATGGTCTCAGTCCACTCCCTTCCCACTTCTTAGGCAGACCTCAAACAGAACTGCGCAATCAGGTTTGTTTATTTCAGATGCTATAGAAACAAAGTTCATTGATCATCTAAATTTCTCTCACTCTCTCTTTGTATAGAATAGGAAAGAACTATCTGTCTCAGTTGTTTTTTCAGTATATTCTGTGTATCACCAACATTTAATAGCGCTCTGTACTTTTTAATTAGAGCAGTATATATGGTAGAATAGTTACCGGCTGTTCTGGTTTTGGTAAGGATGTCCTGCAGTCTCTCCTGGAGTTTGTCAGCTCTCTTCCTTTCCAGCTGCAATTGTCTCTTCAGGTCCTTTAACTACAGAAACATGATAAAGGTTCATTTAATGGTCTGCTCTTTTTTCATATGCATCAGTGTGAAGTATAGGAAGCGTACAGTTTGACAATTACATCAGCGCACACTTCACTGACCCTACTGATGGAATACTGAACACGACATACTGCAGTGGTGGGAACATGTTCGAGGGCTTGACTATGTGGTTTAAATACACACTAATTGGAACATTCTAAAAATATAAATGTGATTTTTTTTTAGAGGGTCTATATTATGCTATTTTCTGATCTGGGTTATAATGTTATTTTCTCATCCGAAACATACCTGGAGTTGTGTTTTGTTTCATTCGCACATTTTTAACACAAATCTTGCATATTTACACTGTGTTCTTTTCTGAAACAGAAAACACTCCTTGTGATGTCATGCAGTAATACAGGAAGGGCTTTACAGTGTTTTTAAATTCCATACACCTTCACTAGAATCTTTTGGATAATTTCAGCCTTGGAATTGTCAAGCTCTACTAAACAAAAGGTAAAAGGCAGCTGTTAACTTGAAAACTACCGCTTCATGATGCCTCAAGGTGGAACAGAGCATTTTGAGCCTTGGAGATGTACAAAGAGTAATAACAAAGTCTTACTCAAACTTATGTGTGAATGAGATAAAACACAACTCTGGGTATGTTTTAGATGAAGTAACAACATTATGACGCGGCTTTAAGCTCACAGGAGTCATTTTGCATAGTATAGGACCTTTAACAATGGTTTGAGTCCAAGCCAATAACTCACCGCAGCACTTCCCTTCTTCTCCAGAATCCTCTGTCCATCCACTGTGTCTTTGATTTCCTGAAAAAAAAATGTATCAAGGCTTAGAGCAGTGTTCTGGTCCCCGTCACTCATATCCACCTACCACTATATTAAGTGCAGAGAATGACAACAATACCGTCTAATATAGTTTTATATACAGTCACCTGTCGGAGTTTGTCGATTGTTTGGTTGAGTTCATCCCCTTGTTTCTCCTTCTCCAGAAGCTGCTGCTGCACCTGCTCCAGCTCTGACTGCTTCAACTAAATACACAGAGAAAGAGAGACAAATGTCAAATTTACCATAACTTAAGAGCAAATGTGTAAGAAATAAGAAAGAATTGGACATTTCTGCCAAAACATTAGAAGGATGTCTGCCCTACAAGCTGTTCATCTGCAGTAAAGATGAGATCGCTGCTTTACAGAAATATGTCAGAATAACTTTAACATTTAGCATTAAAAATAATGAAGAATTAAACCAGGTCTAAATATAGTTAAAAACAGGTCAAAACCATGTCTAAATCAGATGTACAACAGGGTTAAACTAGAACCAGACCTGATAAAAAAAACAGTACTACACTAGATCTGAACCAGGCTTAAATAGTCATTAAACCAGGTCTAACCCAGGTCTAAATTTTGCATTTGTTAGCTCCCTTTTCCTTCTACAGTTTTAAAGTGTTCAGCACATGGCCCCTCTTCTCCTCTGTGTGCCTCTAATCTCTCTGTGTTAAATGATTATTAAATTAGCGCTGGTCTGTATTAATCCTTGAGCTGATTAATTATAGACTGGTGTTCCCCTTAGACTTTGATAAGGCCGGAACAGACACGACTGCACCACAACTCATCTATTCAAAACAATGCATTTGTTTAAACTGGTTTGATTTTGCCAAAATATTGCTATGCTACAACCACAAAATGAAGGTGGCTGCCAACATCTAACTTTATTGCCTGGCAAGTCTATATTATATATTATAATATATATCTGCATTTTTTTTATACAAAGGGATATTAGTTTGGTCACCACTCCCTCCATAGAACCTTGAGTCAAATTCAGATATTACCGTGCAATCAGATTTGTGTATTTCAGTGACACATGTGAAAGAAGGAGCCCATTGATCAAACAGCATTTAGAACAAGATCAAATCTCTCTCACCTTAGATTAGTTTAGCGCTTCGCTCAGTGATTCTGCAGAAATCCACAATGTTTTTTGTTCGCTGTGATATTTTTTACCTATTTGTTTTGATACAGAGGGAGCAGGCGTGTCCCTGATTGGCTAATCCACCTGTCAATCATGCCCATTTGAACTTGGGATGATGGACCAGTAACCAGATTCACATCTTCATACAGTATTTTAGAGGGGTGTAAGCAAATAACTTTACTCATCTAGGCAGTAAAAACTCACATAATGGTCACATAATGATTGGACATAATGCTGAAGAGAAATCCATAAATAGGATCAGCACAAATATTTCTTATTTTAATGGTTAAAAAGAGTTAATTGGGCAATGAGTGAGTATGGTCTTGTGAGAAGCCTACTCCGTCCTCTGTTTATTAAATGTACATAATCTCGTTCAGGAGGAACTGAGTGTGAAAAGTTAATTAAACTCTGACTCTCATTAATGGCGGGTCAGCGGTTTAACAAGGGTCTCTCTCCACTGTCTACAGACAGGCCCAAATGTTTTACACACTGTGAGGTTGTAATTCCACATTTAAGACCCAGGTTTAGATCTGGTTTAGTCCTGGTTTCACATTTTTGATCTTGTTTGGGCTTCATGATCAAAAATCAATCTCTGTCAATCGCTATGGAAACTCACTCCCACATGTGCTGCAACATTCAACTACTCTACCTTTTATAGCAGTGATGGCTGAGCGTTTTCTCCCAGTGACCAATATTTTAACAGTGAATATGATGGTGACCTAAACAACCCCTTCTACCCGACAAGCTACAATCTAATAATGAGGAATAAAATGGGTTTGTTGTGAATAAAACGTTATTAATACTTTATACTTTATCAAGTAACACATAAGCCATCCCTTCATTATAATTCAAACTATCTACTTTTTCTGTCTTTTTTAGAAACCCCTGCTTTAAGGAAATATGTGACACAAAATAACCAGTTTTGGATAAATGAATTTGCTAATATCAAATGCAAGCTCTGTGAGTCACACTAGGGGCGTTACCTGCATCTGCTCAGAGTGGTCCTTCTGCAGTTTCTCAACCTGCTCCTGATGCTCCAGAATCTTCTGTTCCAAGTTCTCCTGTGATAAAAGGTAAAAAATGTACAGTTTAAAACTGTAAATAGAACAAAGGATTGAGTTGTTTCTAAATTAATATGGGTCACACTAAAACCACTAAATGAGACATATGCTCTTCCTTAGATACAGGCTACACTTTTCTATCAATTTTTCTTCATTTTTCAGTCACACTGGTGGAGATGAGCGATACCTCTCAGACTACCACCAGTCACACATTTATAGAGGGAAACCACGGTGCCCAAGGACAAGGACACAATAGCAGTAAACAATTCTGATATCTGCCAACTTTCTAGAAGAGGCTGAAATGTTTAGTATTCTCTCAAACCAGCCCATGGACTGGAGCTGGACTAGTCCTGTTCTTTAGTCCTGTTTAGTATCAAACTGTTGTACTATTGAGTTGAAACCAGATTGCATCACAACATTATATAGGCCAATAATATTTAATACAGATGGGGATGGGGCAGCTAAAATTAATATTGTTAAAATTTAGTGTTTGTTGAAATATAGCAGGCTGTAGGGTCCAATAACAAATGGAAACTTTCAGATCCAACATTGGTGCATTTAAAGTTTGGGTATTTCTTAAGAAAATGCAATGTTATCAACAGAGAAAAGTGTCTCTTGCCCCCATCTGAGAGTATGACATCATGACATTTTAGAATCAGAAAACCACCTACAAGTGTTATTGTATTATTATTGTTATACCTCAGCTTCCTTGAGTCTCCTCTCAAACCAGCCCTTAGTCCCCTCCATGGACTGGACCA
Source organism: Periophthalmodon schlosseri (assembly GCA_000787095.1). Lineage (NCBI taxonomy): Eukaryota > Metazoa > Chordata > Actinopteri > Gobiiformes > Gobiidae > Periophthalmodon > Periophthalmodon schlosseri. The sequence continues at coordinate 3,889 of JACM01007159.1, read as the reverse complement.
GGTTCTGCAGCTCCTCCACCTTCAGCACCAGCCCCTCAAGTTCTTTGGTTTTAGCCTAGGGGAAAAGGTAAATGCTTTATTCCACAGATGGTATAGAAAGGACAAAGATGGACAAATAAACTCTAAGTATCCACAGAGGCATAAATTACAAAAAAAATCCCCATGTTTTTAATGGTCCTAGTAGTACCTTCTCCTCCCTGAGTTGCTGCCGTATCTCCTCCTCTGACCTGTTCTTGTCTTCATGGAGTCCTCGGAGTTCTTTTTCATAACGAGCTCTCACTGCCAAAACCTGACAGACAAATAACATGCCACTTCATGAGTACACAAAATTACAAAAACATATGACCATAAATTACATACTTATTTTAGACATTTTTTTCAATAGTTAAATATTCATTCATAAACATTGGTGTTCTGTATCTCACCTCCTTCTCGTGCTGCAGTTTGAGGTCAGACAGCGCCTCCTTGTGGTCAGACTTCTCCTGGTTCAGCTGAATGGCCATGTCATCCAGCATCGATTTCCTTTTCTCAGCCGTCTGAATGTTCAAATAATCAATTCAATTAGTTTAAATAGAAAAGAAATTGAATTCAACTGAACTAAAATGTTCTGGCTTATTTTCTGGTCTTCACTGTTATACCTTTTTGGCCTCATCGAGTTCCCGTAACAGTTTGTCCTTCTCATGTCCCTCGTCTGTGAGCTGCTCCAGAAGTTTCCTATTTGCAAAACTAGATTCCTATAGACATAAAAAAAACATTTGCTCTAATATTAAATACTGAATACTCAACCTGTATTGACACATTTATTTTATTACACCTTTTAATACCTGTAACTGTGACTGCAGGTCGTCTTTTTGAGCCAGTAAACTCTCATTCTCCACTCGTTTCTGCTGCAACTCACTCGTCAGCGCCTCCTGCTGTTCACGAAGCAGGTTCATCTCCTGAGTCTTTGCCGTCTGGATCTGAACAAGGCAAAATACAAATACATTTTACTATTTTATATAGACTGTCACTTGTACAATAGAATAGTGGGGATATACACATAGTTTACTAAGGACATCGAAAAAAGCAGAACAGACAAGGCAAATAAGGAGAAGCCAGTACTTTCAGATTTTGTGTGCAGGGACTCTAAAGGTTTAAACTTCTCTGTGACTAAGATGACGTTTAATTATTACTGCAGGTTAAGTTAACTAGTTATGTAAGGATTCTACCAAACTTCAATTTACCTGTTCAAGAGCACACAGGTGACTCCTCAATGCACAATATTCCTGAAACAGTCAACTACAGCTTAATACTGTGTGTATGTGTGTATGTCTGTATGGTATGATCATATTGTGAATCACCGGTACAATACTAAAGTCACTTTACTTGCTTTTTATTTTTGTACATACGCTTCACTGTACATAACTACAGCCAGCAGCTACTTATCATACATATTTTTTTTTCCATTCCCCCGATAAAGGTTCTCTTATATTTTGATGATCCCAAAATCTTCTTGCTACAAAATGATTTCTTCTTATCCATCATATTTTTTATACTGAGGGATATCTGGTCTGGTCACCACGCCCTCCGTTGCGCCTCGGGTCGGAACAAAATTTTTTTTTGTTTTCAATGACAGATGTGGAAACGAAGAAGCTTATTGGTCACCCATCATTTTGAATAAAATGACATTTCTGTCACCTCAGATTAACAGATTTAGTTTAGTGATTTGCTCATTGATTCTGCAATGTTTTTTAGTTCCTTGTGATATTTTGTAGCTTTCTTTTTTACATTCACATCTTCATAAAGTACTGAAGAAGTATGTATTCTGGATCCCAGGCAAGAAATCTCCATAAATCACTGCTGGAGAACTGCAGTTAACTGGTTCCGGGGTATTGACTATTCATGGTTTTGTCACTTGGTATTGGTATTTGGGGGTTTTTATGTTGTTGTTTTTTTTAACTTAATGTCCTGCATATTCGGTTTTACCTGTTCTAGCGCTGCCAGGTTGGTTCTCAGAGCATCGTTCTCCTGAAGCATGTGATCCACCTGCTCCTGACTCACTGCACTCTGATTGGCCACCTGAGCCAACAATAATGGAGGCAGGGGAACCAAGAGAAATGGAGGAAGAAGAGACACAGGAGCAGAAGCAGAGAGAAAGGAAGAGGAAGAGCAGGTTTACAAAACAAGTAGAATGCACCAAAGATATGAGTTGGAAGCAAGAATGGATCGGCTGAAAAGATGCTCTGAATACGGAGGTGTGTATGGTTTTGGTTACTAGTTGTAACACAGGTATTTTGATAAAGAGCACCTCTCTCAGCCAGACCATTTTAACATGCACCACAAAAGTATAAAGTAAGATTGTACACAGCAGAGAAATTGAAGTCTTACCAAATAATGTTTGCCTTAGGGCTGTGCAATTAATCAAACTAAAAATCAAATCAAGATCCAATTGTTTCAAATAATCGATACGATAAGTTTGTGTCTTTTTAATCAAGGGCTCTACAGCCAATTGCCAAAAAACTGACTTAAAAATACATTTTACTATTCTTTTGTGTAAACAGCACCGATTCAGTCTGTCTGGTGTATGTTCATGAAATTAATATTCAATATCTTAGTTAATAAACCAAACTGAAATGTGACCAATATGAGGGAAAAAGCCCTTAATGTACTCAGATAAAATGGGTAATAAGTATAACTTGATTTTTAGTTGTGATTGATCTGTTTATAATAAGTATCTTCCATTCTACTTTATGTAATGTGTTGTGATAAGTCAGTTTGGAGTTAGCCGATATCTGATATCTGTTACATACATTTACATACATACATACCTGATCTCTGAGTGCGTGCAGTGCCAGTTCATGTTCTTTGTCTTTACTCTGGATCTGCTCTCTCAGCTCTGACACCAACTGGAGTAAACAACCAAAGTCAAGTTGCAAAATAAGAACATGGAACATGCTAAGTGGCTACTATAGACGCAATAGATCTGTAGTTTAGTCCCAGTGAAATAGGGACTAAACTAGGATTACATTAGAGGATAATGTGCTTTAATAACAAAACTGTCTCTAAATCTGCATCCCCATAAGCTGTAGTTGTAAAGCCTTAACAGTCTGAGTGGCTAAAAGGAGTTTAGGAACAAACAGGAGTCTCAAAGGACCTGACAGTAAGAATAACAGACAACACTGCTTTCTGTCCTAATGCTATGCAACGCATGTAATTTGTAGTTCAGTAACAAACATTAGCACATCTGTGTCAATCACACTATTGAAAGAAGTCCATCGGCTGTAGGTCTCTTGTTGGTCTCACCTGATTAGCTGAGAGGAGGTCAGTCTGTATCTTATGCAACCTGGAGTTTAGAGCCTTTAATTCTTCTTCTTTTCGCTGATTTATTTCATCAATCTTTGTCCTGATATTACATTTAAACATAGTCATTATTTAAATTAACAGAAACATAAAACCCTTTAACTTGAAAAATAATTAAATCTCCTATGCCAATTTTACTATTTTGAAATTTTAAGTGTAAATGTGTTTCTAACCTGCTGTCATTGTACAGAGCCTCCTTCTCTCCTTGCAAACGCTGAAAACTGCATAAAGAAAATTAATCAGATATTTTTCCTTCTTCAAAATTATACTATAATCAATATCAAATGGCAGCACATAGCATATTATGTTCAGATCAGTTCAGTCAGTTATAGATAATGAAAATATAAAATGTGTGTTACCTCTCCTGCTTCTTTTTTAGTTTATCTGTAAGCTATAATAAAACAAATGTTTCAGTATTTAAATGGAAAAGTCAGCAAGACATAATAATATGAAGTAATTTACCTTTGCAACTTCCTCTTGTAATTTAGAGGTTTCTGTATGTTTGGAGGACTGTGGAGTAAGTATGACACAAAATAGAAGATATATAAAT
>JACM01067503.1:0-10414 GCA_000787095.1 Periophthalmodon schlosseri | reverse complement strand
TCCTCTAATTTTTTTGAGCAGTGTACTGTATATATATAGCTGTAGCTAAGTCTGGGCCTTTTTGTGCAGAGTTTGTATGTTTCTCCCTGTGTCTGTGTGGGTTTCCTCTGAGAACTCCAGTTTCCCCAGAAAATTCTCCAGCAAAGATAGGCCTGACCAAGCCTGGATCGAGGTTTGGAGATGGCATCCAATTATGTCCAATACCAACTGTTCACAATTAGGGCTGCAACGATTAATTGACTAATTGTGACTAGACTTCTTCTGATTCTGATAAAAATAATCAGTCTCACCTGGAAGAGTGAGCGGTATGCTTCGTCTTTCCTCTCATCTTTCAGCTCTCCCACGTTTATTGCTGTGACAACCCACTTCTTCTCTGCCGCAGTGTCCAGTATGACCTGCAGCGTGGACAACCCTAAACACAGCAAACAACAACTTATCCTTTATTATTTATGCAGGTTTTTAGTTCATCATGCTTAGTTGTAGTTATATATTAATATATATTTCAATAACATCACTTGTGTTCTATGGTGATACACTATATAAACATGTGGGAACAACCACTTAAAGGTACAGTATGTAACTTTCAGGAGATGTCATGTCACCTGCACAATTCCTTTGAAATAGAAAGTTAAACCCACACTTTGGGACATTCTCTATAGAGATAGATATGTTTTATGGCATATTGTGGAATATTATGGCCAGAGGAACAACATTTCCGTGGAAACAAGTGGAGATGCAAGCACACTCACAGTAAGGATGCATGTTTTTCTAAGGTTTTCAGTTCAATAAAAACTACCAAAATGAAAAGCATGCTTTTATTTTTGTCTATTTTATTTGGCTAAAAAGTTACATACGGTGGCTTTAAGTCTTTCCATAGTCTGAAAAGAGACGTAAAATCCCTCATTTGTCCAGGAGTGGTTCAATGTAATTTCACCGGTGGTGATCCGGACTCTGTTTTTTCGATCAAGGTGTTTCAGCTGCCATCCAGAAGCCATTTTCAGTTTGATGGTACTGCCTTGAGGCACTGGGATTTATACTACTCTGAGTTCACTAAGTCCAGCCCTGCCCTTGTTTACTAGGTAACATCTTTATGGGTCATTATGCCCCTATTGTGAAGTGGCTGTCTTCTGGATGGGAGCCGAAACATCTTGATTGCATAAACAGACTACCATTCATTCACTACCATTGAATACAGGCATCTAATCTAATTCAAATAATTTAATCAAATTTTCAATAAAAAAGGGTGAGAGTGACTAACTGTTAGCTAATGCTACTTATGTCTTATTTGAGAGGGACTTGTTTAACAGGACAAATCAGGTCAGTTGTTGTAGGCTAGTTCTTAATGTTTGATTATGTTAAAACAAAGCTCAGAGGAAAGTCTTACTTGAGTCACACAACTTCAGATGGAGCAGTGCCTGAAATTAGTTTTGATAACATCCCTTGAAAGTTCATTAAGGACACATGAATGAGGTACTTAGCATGAATTGTTAATGGAGTGAAGTATGACTATGAATGATGGATACCTCTTATGAGACAAGACATTGACAAGAGGATGAGATGGAGAGGCTGAGGAGGCTAATGGTTCTGCTGCTGGACAGAAAGTGGATTTATATGAATACACAAAGAGCAGACTGTCATTAGCTGACAGGTGACAGTTGGACATTCAGTCTTCCTATTTTTTAGCACCTCTGTCGCTGTCGTAGAGATAAGCAAACTTCTCCCACTTGTAGTACTCCACCAGGGACACCAGGGGGCCCTTGATGTCCGGCCTCATTTGCAGGACAAACTGGTTGGTGCCCTCTATGGGGAAGGAGGGAGTGATGAAGGACACGTGGAGCGTCTCGCAAAACGATGTAATGGTGTTCACCGACTTCTTATCGTAGAATCCAAATATGGCAAAGACACCTCGGGAAAACTGGGAACAAACTGGAGAAGGTGGAGTTTGGATCAGGAAAATATTAAAGCAGACATATTGTGCTTGTGTCTGCTATCTATGACACCTGTGGATCATTATGTTATAATTTGCACATTTTAAATCACAATATTCATCTAGAACGACTTAATAAAAGAAACAAGTCAGCTGACTTCCATGTTAGAAAATTGCACTGCTTAATGAAAGCCATCACAACAAAGAGCCGTGCAGTTGTCAGCCCCTCTGATGGATAGCTTCACTTCACTCTAGCGAGCTGTGGATTTTTTTTTCATTTATACCAAAATGATTATACGATGCTGCAGAATCCTATGTGTATCACAAAATAAAACTGGAAAACGAAGTAAATTTAGAGCAGTGGGTGTATACTGGGGATGGTATAAATGGGAGTTGATCGGCAATATGGCGTCTTGAAAATAAGTGATTAAAGATTGCTCAAACATGCACGAATCACTCCAAATACAACTCCAAGAGGGTCAATGAGAAGGATAGCTTCACTTCACTCTAGCGAGCTGTGGATTTTTTTTTCATTTATACCAAAATGATTATACGATGCTGCAGAATCCTATGTGTATCACAAAATAAAACTGGAAAACGAAGTAAATTTAGAGCAGTGGGTGTATACTGGGGATGGTATAAATGGGAGTTGATCGGCAATATGGCGTCTTGAAAATAAGTGATTAAAGATTGCTCAAACATGCACGAATCACTCCAAATACAACTCCAAGAGGGTCAATGAGAAGGAAACAACTATAACATGATTAAAAGTTTGTCTGATTTAAAGTTTTTCAAAATTTGACTTGGTTTGGTGGGATAGGACCTGTTGTCAATATTTATAATCATTTCACATCAGTTAAGTGGCAGTTTGTGGGAAAAAGTTGAAAAGAAGAGTAGGAAAATACAGGAAGCAGCACAGAGTTCTACATTACATCCAAAATGCAGAGACAATTTACATGCAAGGAAGACATTTTTCTGATAGTTTAAACCTTCATTTGAAGGCTTTTTAGCTTTCTACCATGTTATAACATTTTTCCCTCATCAAAAACATGCCTGAAGAGGTTTATGATGTCATCCATGCATGTTTGAGTATTTTAGCGATCTCTCCTGGGACCTTTTCAAACCCTCCTTACAGTTAGTTGTACGATTCTGCGCAAAGCTCCACCCACAAGCCTACGTCACTCGAACATGACACAAAACTGTACACAGCAACTTGACAAACCTGATGCGACGTGCAGTACTTTCATTAGTGGGAGGGATGCTGATTGTGTTGTTATAGAGCTCTGAGGGCGGAGTGACAACACGAGGAGCAAAGGGAGGGGGGACTCAGAGCATCAAAAATTAAAGTAAAACATGTTAATACATTGTTTTTGGCGATTATAGCATTTTCATCAAAACAATAAAAGGTACCACAGTGATCTAAATTTGTTATGTGTTAACAGTTAATACCCCATAGAAGAATACCCCCGCTTTAATAAAATAATAGTGTTGTCATTTATTTGTATTAGTCTAATCATAACTATTGTGTCATTTAAACAAGTTTGGGCACTTCTTAACACTAGCGTTGCTTGTTTATGGAATAACTCTACGTATGTCACATCTGCTGAACGTGACAGGAAGTCAAATTATAACCTTCACCAACTACTAACTATTTTTCTGTTAAATGAGTGGTCTGACCTGTCACAGGCACTTTTATGTGTCCAACTGAAAACGAGGCTTTGGCAATGCAGTCATTTAATCTCATTTGTAACCAGAACCAGTGTCTGTCAACCTATCAATAATGTGCTTTACAGGCCCACAAAGCCTCTCTAAGTGCTCCACTGTAGTCATCATTATTCATCCACTCCACACTAGGTAGTGGGAGCTACTATTGTAGCCACAGCTGCCCTGGGACAGACTGACAGAAGTGAGGCTGCCAATCTGCACCATCACTCACACCACCCTCATACTAGACACTGTGGGTGAAGTGTCTTGCTTAATGAGAGTTTCTACTAGAAACACTGATACCCCACTGTTGCGCCAGAGGTCTCCCATCCAAGTCCTAACCAGGCCCAGCCCTGCTTAGCTTCAGAGATCAGACAAGGTCAGGCTTTCGCAAGGCAGTGTGACCGCTTAGACTTCACTTTCTCATTTCATATAATTAGATGCAGTCAGCACACAACGGTCTCATTTTAACCCTAAGAGCTCCTTTTGCAATGTAGGCTATCTGCACTGGGACCAGACAGATTCTGCTCAGCTCCATGGAAACAGTCTGGTACAGCCACATGTAACCCTGACTAGCCATAAGACAGACTGATATGACAGCACCAGTTGCTCTGTAATACCCACCTGGAATCACTCTCTTTTAAACAAGACCTTGTGCTTGTGTCTGCTATAAAGTTATAATCTACACTTGCACATTTAAAATCACAATATTACTGTTTTCCGGACTATGTCGCACTTTTTTTCATAGTTTGACCAGGGGTGTGACCTATACTCAGATGCAACTTATATGTGAAATTATTAAAATATATAATTTCACATCTTCATTATTGTCACACTGACAACTGCGTGAGGGCACTCTGGGCTTGTGTACCAGTATCTACTACTACTATTTCAACATTACGGTAATTTAAAAGACATCTGAGAAAGACTGAACAAAAATGCCCCCTAAAAAAAATTTGTATTCTGCTGAGTCTGATGACAGCCACACAGAAGAGGAACCTCATCTACTTCCGGAGTTGATGGAGTTGTTCAGAAGTGACACGAGGAAGAATTCAGTGGATTTAGTCATTTGGAGTGAGATCGAGAGTAAACTTGTTAGCTTATTTTTTATGCTTTAGTTATCTAATAAACTGTTAATATCTTACGTTAACATACACATATTCAGTTTGTTGTCTATGCTTCATGTAGCTGAATAAATATAAATGTGTTATGTTAGCTGTACTGCTATTCAGCCTGTTTTTCTCTATTTTATTGTTATCCTTATAACTTGCCTTTAAAGATAAAATGTCTGTTCTTGGTCTCAGATTTTGTAAAATAAATTTCCCCAAAAAATGCAACTTATAGTCCAGTGCAACATATATATGTTTGTCTCTTCAATGTTATGCATTGTTTGGCTGGTGCAACTTATACTCCGGAGCGACTTATAGTCCTGAAAATACGGTAATCTAAAACAACTTAATAAAAGAAACAAGTCCACTGACTTCCAGGTTGGAAAATTGCAAAGCCAAATGGGGGATGACATCACCGTAAACATCATCACAACAAAGCGTTGCATGCTGTCAGTGCCCCCTATAGATAGCTGCACATCACACCAGCAAAAATGGCCACCCAACAAGAACGAAGGCTGTGTCTGAATGTCCATAACCCCTCATTTACTACACAGCCCTGCACTCTTTAGCGGACTCTATAGTGCACATATTCACAGAGCAATTCGAACACGCAGCTCACTACATTCATGTCATGTGAGTCATGTGACTCTGGCATCTGGGTGAAAAAATCTTTAAAGACTAAACTCTGATAAAACTTGATTTCTGTCATAAATAATGATCAGATTGGACTGGCACAGAAGTATTTATGGACTGATAATAATCATACAAGTTTCTGTCAAGCTGGATCTCATGTAAACAGACTGGATTATTAGATTTTTGTCTGAGATGTAGAAATTATTGCTCTTTTAACAGCTCAAGCTAAGGTAAGCAGCTAACGCTAGCAACTTTATACAGCAATGGTTTATTTAAGAGTTAAGTTTTATTCATAATCAGAATCAACAGTGCGACAAACCAGTGCTTCGCTCTGCTGCTGTTTTCCCGACTCTTGCAAGTAAGTAGAGAATAGTGTAGATATTTGGACACAGCCGAAGTGAGACCGTCACAGTAGGCGTGTACCGGTGCCAGTGAAAACGGGAGTAGATCAGAGCAATGACGTCTTGAATACAGGAGAATAAAAATTACATGAATCAATCCAAATACAACTTCAGAGGGTCAATGAGAATAAACAACTATAACATGGTTCAAAGCTCTAAAAAGTCAGTTTTGCAGAATAAGGTAATCAGCCATATGCCACACTGGTATTACAGTGACAATTAGAATAACTCCCATATTATGTTATTTTCTGATCTATGTTATAATGTTGTTTCCTCATCATAAACATGCTCTGGAGTTTTGTTTTGTTTCATTCACACATGTTTAACACGCCATGAGGTGGAACAGAGCATTTTGAGGTTTGGAGATGTAGACAGGCTAATAATGCAGGATTACTCAAAAATGTGTGAATGAAATAAAACACAACTCCAGATATGTTTTTGAGGAGGTAACAGCATTATAAGATGGCTTAAAGTTCACTAGAGTCCATTTTGTGTAATATAGGACCTTTAAATCATCCACGAAGAGAAGGGAAAGGCTTACGCCAGAATAACTACTACACATGGACTACAGTGGGGTACTCACAGCAGTTGGTGACGGCAAAGCTGTTGGTGACCTCCAGGTTGTCTATGTGAGGTGTGAGGCGGAAGTCTGCCATCCCAAACTGTACCATGCCCACCCGGAACGCACTGTACTCCTGGTCTGCTCCCCGTGGGAACAAGCCCCCTGGAGGAGACAAGAGACAAGAGGAGGTCAATACATGGAGTGGGAGGGGAAGAGAAATGGTAAATGGTCATGGTCACATTTTTATATAGTACTTTTCCACCTTCAAGACAGTCAAAGCGCTTTACATCAAGGGACCACTCATCCATTCACATACACATACACCAATGTACACAGACACTGGGGGCAAGGAGGGTTAAGTGTCTTGCCCAAGGACACAATGACAGCGTGGGAGCTGGAATTGCACTGCCAACCTGTGGGTCAGTGGACAAACACTGACCCACAGGTTGGCAGTGCAGGTTTCTTTCATGGACACTACTGTTGTCCATGAAAGAAAGAGGTGAAGGGAGGACAGGTGCAAGAGGGGGGAGGGGAGAGATATGGCGAGGGGAGAGAGAAAGAAGGGGATGAGGAGAAAGAGAGGGGAAGAGAGAACAGGAGAGAGAGAGCAAGGGAGGAGGAGAGAGAAGGGGGGAGCGAGAGAAAGAGGGAGAGGGGAGAGATGGACAGGGAAGATGTGAGAAGGAGAGGGGAAAGAGCAGGATGAAGAGAAAGGGGGAGAGAGAGAGAAAGAGAGAGGGGAGTGGGGAGAGGGGGAGAAGAGAGAGATAGAGAAGATGAGAGGAAGCGAAGGAGGGAGGGGGAAAAGGGAGGGGGGGGGGGGTTCAGGAGACAGAGAGAGGTGGAGGGGGAAGGGAGAGACACACGTGCACTTGTATGTGATACACAGTGAGCTGGTGAAGAATAGCCCAGAAAGAGAAAGTAGGTCACGTGTGTCTGTGCGTTTAGATCAGGAGCAGAGTTTTATTTTAGTCCTGCTCTTTTCTGGGTTTCCTGGGTCTGAAATGTCTCCTCCGCGCGCCATGCCCTGCAGAGCTACGAGCCTCTGCACAGGCCTGTGCGCTACAAAGAGCCTGCTCCCGGTGCTCCCGGTGCTCCCGGTGCTCCCGGGCCCTTCACTGGCACTGGTACAGCGCTTGGCACACACCGGGAGAGAGGCCCGGAGGAGACCCGGCCAGAGGACTCCCTGGCCCCACTGCTGTGCGCTCTGCGACGGGCTCCAGGAGGACTCTGGCCTATACCACTCTTCCACTTGAACGAGCACTGAAACATGTAGGCTATATGCAGTGATTTACATGAGCTGCGCTCGCGGCTCAGGGGCCAGGGCACTACATGATGCGTGTGCTCCTGTAGTCTTTGGTCTGACATGATGCCGCCGTGCAAGACACTTTGAGCTCAATGGAGTCAACCAAAAATAATGCAGAATGTTTTGCAAATAAGGTTACATTTATGGTGCTTATTGTCTATAAAAGATGCTGCCACTACATCTCCCAAACGAGTGGGGCCACCTGCATCTCCAGCGGATCACTCGACCCGCACACAGCGGGCAAACCCCGCATTCACGAGCCTCATCACGGAGCTCCGGGGCCATAGCGCTGTGCCGTCATGGATCTGTGTACCAGGCTCTCCATGCGAGCTGCACCAGGCTCCTCCGCGGGCCTCAGAAAACATGTCTCCGTCTCTGTCCTTGTTGAACGCCATGGCAGATACGCGAGGACCCGCGTGCACGCGCACTGGCATTAAAGGCTGCGAATCAAGGAGCCGCACGTGCAGAGAGAGATGAAATGAAAGAATCCAGCTCCAGTATAAGATGTATTCTGTGACAACGGCACTGCTCGTGGCTAAGTGCTGAGGAATGGCGCACGGTGGAGAAGACGGGCACGACTCACCGATCTGAACGCTCGGAGATCCGCAGAACGCGTAGCGCCACAGCAGAGACAGCAGCAGCAGCAGCAGCTCCATGGCGGAGGATCGTCCTAAAAGCACAGCTCTGAGTGTTTTTGGGCGCAGTCGGGGCTCACGCCATCGTGCCGTGAAGGAGACGCGGAATGTGCGGTCGCGTGCCCTCCTCAAAGGAATGCGCGTGCTACCGCTGCGGCTGAGCAGGGGGCGCGCGCCGCGGATGGCCCAGAACAGCACCGCTCTGCCGAGGATAACGCGATCATGCGCTCATGGGGAAGAAACGGCACAAATATCACAAAGCGTGTCCCAGATCACTGCCCTGCCGTAAACAGAGCCGCGGTGGTTCTAATGAAGCAGCAAGGACGGACTGTTAACCACGTAGCACGCTCCGCACACTTTCATATGGCATCGTTAAAGAGCCATCCTAAAGGACCTCTTCTTTATATGACACCACACTACAGCTTCCACGCGTCTTTCTTCTCCCGTTCCAACGTATCGAACATATTTAAAGGTGTTTTCTGAGGCGCAGGAGAGTGTGGAGTAGGAGCGCACATCACAAACCCAGAGCTGTGCGCGCGGAGGCCTGTGTACGTCCCACGCACTGCCACAAGAGGGCGGCAGAGAAGTCACCCACCTCAGCTGTGGCGTCTGCACTTGGTCTGTGCCTTAGATAAGACGCACGTTTTTATTCTCCAAACGTGTTCATAACGATACCACACTGGCCTATATACCATCACACCACACGTGTCCTGTACGTCAGGACCCCCACAACATCAGGTGTTTGCCCTCTGATGTAACCTGACCTCTCGAAATAGCCTACAGTAGAATTGCGAGTCACTAGGCCTGATTAAAGTGCATGCTCATTTCACTAAAACATAGTTAAAACATAGTTAAAGCATAGTTATTCTGTATTAAAGTGCCTTTAATACGAAATGTTTAACTGCTTACTACAACCTTTTTGGACAAGTACTGGCTTTTAGTAAATGTACTACAATGTAATCTAATACTCTACATGCATTTGGATTAATACATAAACAAATTGAATCATTTGCATTTTTGAATTACATTTTTATTAAACAACTCTAACAGAACTCCAACTCCAACAATGTGCTGGTACAGTGTAGGATGTCAAAATATAACTCAAACATTGTTTAAAAAGAACAAAAATACTTTGGACATTTTCCAACAAGTAATGGTCTCATCAGAACTAAGGCCACATGGTAATGTTAAAGAATTTTGTTTTGAAGATTACATTCTATTGCTTATTGCTTATCGAGCCTTTTCCTAATATTGACTTTGAAATGTCTGTATAGTGACAACACTCAGACAGAGGAGAGCAGGTCATAGCCTGGCCTGCCAAGGTTACAAACACTGTGTTTCTCCCTGTGTTCTTAATAAAAGCTTAGAACACCTTCACCAGTTGAACAAACTAACTTTTACAACTTCAAATAAATTGTCCACAACATGTGGAAGCAAAAACTAAAACTTAAAGCTGTATATGGTGTGGCCAGGTGATAAAATACAGTGTTCAACAATCATATTAATAAAGTAAACTGCACCATGTCTATTCAAGGGAAAGGTCATTTTCAGGGGCGAAACTCTCAGTTTGGTCTGAGGGGGACAATATATCAATGGAAATTAAAACTATCCTTCGAAGGGAGTTGTAATGATACCTAATCATAAATTCAATAACTATGTTATTATGATGAGGCTATTATTAGCCTACTAGTGAAAATTTGCCATTTGAACAATGAAAAGGTCTTCAGTAAACAGTTTAATATATTTACAAATAAGCTATGTGTGCAACTGTACAAAAACTGTTGAACAATATGAAAATATGAAAACAAATTCAACACTTAATTGTTCTAACAACTCCATGTAAGCCACTCCATGTTTTTGTCATTAGATTTAGAAAAAAAAAAAAAAAAAAGTGACTAAATGAGCACCTGATGACATCATGCAGTGAGGCCAAGCATTTCCACATATATAGGATTATTAAAAAGCTGTTCCACATTGAATGGATTGGCCCTTGTATTAATAATAATAATAAATCCAGCACATTGACTCAGCTCCACAATAACATATAAAAGTGACTATTGTTAAAAAGAACCATTTAAAGATTAAACAGAAGCACTACCTCTCATTTTTACCAAACATTTTTTGAAATGTAAATTAA
>KN470717.1:117592-132578 GCA_000787095.1 Periophthalmodon schlosseri | reverse complement strand
ACTCGCCTCTCCACAGATCTGACCTCTGGCATAAGTGGTGTCACTTGCTTGTTACTGGCAAAGCAATAACATAATTGCATGGAGACAAACCGGTAGCGTAAAAGTGATATAATGCACCTTTTAAAGTCCTGCTGCAGTTGTACTAATAGTGGCTGACCAGAAATGTTTTGTTATTAGTTAAGTATTAAAGGGCCATATTACTGTATTTTCTGATCTATATTATAATGTTGTTTCCTCGTCACAAACATACCTGGACCACACAGACCCTGCATATTTAAACAGAGTTCTTCTCTCTAACAGAAAACACTCTGTTCCACCTTGTGATGTCATGCGGTAATACAGGAAGTGCTCCAACGTGTTTTTAAACTTCATGCACCTTCACTAGAATTACGTGGATGATTTCAGCCCTGGACTTGCCAATCTCTACTGAACAAAAGATAAAAGGTAACTGTTAGCTTGAAAATTGCTGCTTCATGACATCACGAGGTGAAACAGAGTATTTTGAGCTTTGGGGATGCAGACAGATTAATAATGCAGGGTTACTCAAACATGTGTGAATGAAACAAAAACACTACTCCGGGTATGTTTTTGAGGAGGTAGCAACATTATAATATGGCTTAAAGCTCATAAGAGTCAGTTTTGCATTATATAGGACCTTTAAGTATTGAATGTGCTTTACGAAAACTATACTTTTATACAAACTGCATAAAGTGCCACTGAATGCAACTTTTTCATGATAAAAAATGCACTTGTTTTTGCCAAATAAAATGTTCCCATGTAAACTACAGCAGTAAATGATGTGTCCAGACAACAAACATACTGTAAAATGTTTTTAATTTAGTTTTCCATTTTACTCTTCCCCTTTGAGATGAATGAATTAGAAATGGCATCACTCACTCTCCACCCTTCTGTTGCTCACTTGTTTTTGCTGATATGTCACTATACAAGCATCCGACCAATTCTGCAATCTGCTGCAATCCTCAATGTTATTCACACATCGAAATTATGTACCAAAAATCCAGATTGTACAAAGACATATAAAGAAACAGTGGTAAAATATAATCATTATTTTTGTAAATTTGGTGAAAATAACGTTATGGTTAAGCTTTCCTCCTTAATGACAACAGCAAGTTACCAGTGAATCAACAGCCATTTCATCTAATACACAGCTAAAAACAGTTTAAAGGTGTAGCATGTCACTTTTCAGGTCTGCCTCCTCCTTGTTTCTATGGAGATGCTATTGCTTTGCCTGGAATGTTCAGCAGTTTGGCGTTCAACATTTTTATTGCACACAACAACCAGACAAGTTACAGGTCGGATCAGTGAAAAGGTGACCTCACTCTCAGTCAGAATGCATGTTTTGCAGTTGAATAAATTAAATGTGTAATGCCATATTGTGAATCATTTCCAGGCAAAGCAGTAACATCTCCATGGAAACAGGCAGGTGGCAGACACTCCAACAGAAAAGTTACATAATGCACCTTTAAATGTTATTCACCTGAACCCAGCTCAATGGCAAAATGAACGAAAGTGTGCCTGTAAAAAGTATTGAATCTGACTGAGTGTCCATTTGAACTCGCCTTTGCTTTACAAGTGTCTGGAGAGGTCAGTATTTACAAAGTGACAGGTAGAAAATAAATATTTGGGATGAATGTTTCCCACTCATACAACGAGTGAACAGAGCTATAGATCAAAGGTTTACAATAAGAGTACAAAAAATGTACCCATAATTTAAACAATTCTATTTATTTAACTACTTTTTGTAATCCCCAGGCCTGTCAACGATATTTACTTCATCGATTTATAGTTCAAAAATTAAGAATGAACAATATGTTGCCCTCATGTTTTTCTAATACGAAATATTGTCAACATTTATACTGGAGACGGTTGACAAAAATGACTAACCAGCTAATGATAACAACTTCAGTGGGTCTAAGGGGATTAACCTGGTTTAGGGTTATTGTTTCAGTGGTATAAAGTGGTTTTCAATGTTATCGTTTATCATATTTCCTACCTAAGATATCGCAGTTCAAATCTATGACAGGCCTCGAAATCACTGACGCAAAAGTGAGTCTGCTTAAGACACTATGTGGGCGCTACCAAACAGACTTGTAGCCAAATACTGGCTTACATCAAATACAATATGTACATTTGTAAATGAGTAACAAAAGATTCACTCTCAATGATCCATTAGAAGTACTTTTTACAGGCACACTTAAAGGACCACTATGGAACTTTTCTGGTGGAGAGTACATCACCTGCTCTATGCTTTGTCCTCAATGCTCCACAGTACGGCATTAAATGTATTGTAATCTATCCATTTTCATGAAGGTAAACAGGTGACGCCACCCGGTTACCCACCAACTTACAGGCCAGATCTGTGGAGAGGTGTCCCTGCCTGAAGTAAGAATGCATGTTATTCGAGGTATTTTTTAGCCTGTAATTGAATAAAAGCTAAAGGTTTTATGCCATACTGTGGAACATTTCTGGCAAAGCAAAAACATCTCAGTGGAGACAAGCAGGTGACTAATCATCTACCAGAAATGTTTCATACTGCGCCTTTAAGTCTAGTACCAGACAAAGCAAGAGCCTGGCCTCCTCTGCATTATAAAATATCTACTTCAGAACTATGTGCACACACAAGGTGGTCAAGGAGCTTCCGTAGATGGTCATGTCATTGCTTGTGCCTTGTATAAAAATGCACTTGGCCACATAGAGACGCAGTCAACAGGCGTGGGGGGCTATTTGGCGTCTCCAATAGCAACAGTACTCAGGGGTTGAACCGTAAAAGTGGAGTGACACGTTTCAATCTACAAAACCAGTCATGAAAAAGCCTGCAATAAAATTAAAGAAATTAATTTAGACCAAAACAGAAACCCTATGCTGCACAAATGTATTTACAAGCTCCAAAAATAAAAATAAAAACTGTTGCTGCTTTTCTAATGCCCCAAACCCATCCCATTTCTTCATATCCCCTTTTCCGTATCTTCCCAAATAAAAATAGTACATCAAAGTTATGAAAATAGAGGTCACTCCAATGCGTCTGTCATGGACTTGCACGGCTCTAGTTCTTCTTGCTTGGATCCTGGTTAGGTTTTCCTCTTGTTTTCCTCGGTTCTTTGCTAAGGGTTGTTGGGTGTTGCTGTGTGCAGTGGGCTTGTCCCCTCCTGTCCACTGGCACTGGGTCTCTGCCTCTGCAGGACTGTCCCTCACAGCTCGTCCCTGTCCCGTGTGAGGATGGTATAACGCTTCTCGCTCGGGGCCAGCTTTTGGAAGGAGCTGTCTGGGGGGTTGCTGGCCACTTCTCCAACCATCTCCTGATAATGAAAGAGTACAGGTTAAAAATCATTTTGTCTCTTTCGATTTAGGTTGTAAAGACTATAGAGATAAAATTAACTGACTACTAGTCATCAATGATGATAACAGTATTGTAATTGTATGTAAAAGGTATTTTATAAAACAAAAAAAATGATTATAACACATCACATAACTATGGGTTTCAGAATTGTGAAAAATTAAGATCGTTGCCATAGCAATTAACAATTTCAAACTAAATATCTTTTAAATGGTGGAATGTCCTCTAAATGCTGCCTATAAGAAGCTGAAACCCATGAATAGGTAAAAAAATAAAAATAAAAATTGAATTTGTAACTTTGTAGTCATAAACTTCATTATTATAACCCATTTACTGGTGTAAATGGATGTGAATAAAAGGATTTCACACTCTTTTTCAATAATTCTCAGAATTTCTATGTTCTAACAATCATGCTGATTCATATCTATAATTACCTTACTTTATGGATGCCTTTTATTTAATCATAGTTTATATTTTACTATATCACTGTATTATCACTATCATCCTTTCTTTATGTTGCACCATGACGATGAAGCACTTTCCCTTTGTAAATGATGTTCAGTGACAATGGCCATAACACTAATGACACACAAACTGAAAGTGCATACTACACCTATAACATGCAGGGTCAGATATATTTGAGACACTTTCAACTTTCATTTTAATGTTTAGTTTATTGTTCACTGTCTTACCTGTCCAGGCGTGCTCTCCGTGGGGTCGGGTCCATGGTGAAACTCTCGGTGCAGTTTTCCAGAGTGTAGATCCAGCACGAATTGCCTCAGTTTTCCGGGAACGCTACGGGATTAGAACACAAATTCCAACACATTATTTAAAAAGACAGATCTGCTTATGTATTGAAAACTGGTCCGACTCCACTTATGACAAATATTGTTGTTAGCAGAGGCAGTGTGCGGCCTCGGGGCCAATACAGCTATATGGGTTCATGGAGATTGCTCATTTAATTTATGGCAGGTCATACTCTAAACCACACGCTCTAAACCACACGCTCTAAACCCACAAACAAGAAAATAAATATTTGCAAATTTTAGGTTTTAAAAGCCCTTTTACAGGAATTCTGACTTTTTTTTTTTTACTTCATTTCCACATTCCTAAATCTCATTTTTAGTGATGAGATGCTTCAATTTTGAATTTTTGATTTTCAAGACCCAACAGCAGCTTCACTCCTCTTTATTCACCCAAAGAAATCTAGGCAAGAGTTGATATTTGATGTTACTTCATGCATAGCTTTTTACCATTTATAATTAGAATAGATCAGACAACAGAGGCCAAAACTACAGAGTCTCAGCTTCACAGAAAGCCCAGCCATTTGTTAATACTCCATGTAATGTACCAAAAAACCCTAAGTATGCATGATAAATATTGGCGTCTAAAAATTCTTGTTAATTCTCTCATTTATTGAAGTGGATATAGTAATTATCAGGACAGGCGTAGTCGCACTTTTGTCATATCACCAAACCGGAGCTGGTCCCTGGTCACAACGTGTGTCACATACATTTAAAACATACACTAATGTAATCACTGTGTGTGCCACAAGCTGCACTGATGTGATGTAATTAGGTTGTGGTCAGTCCTCGGGCCAGGCTGTGATTGGGGGCCAGGGATCGCCACGGTGACGGTGGAGGGGGGCAGAATAAATAAGATTAAATTAGATTAGACTGGATTAGTTTAGCACTTATTGCACGTGCCAAATCATGTCACATTAGCTCCGGTGTCCTGGCCCATTGGTACAGGACAGATTTTAGGAGCTTTGACATTTCTTTGGTGTTCACTTCACAGTGCAGAACAGTGGCCATGTATTTAATATTTCCTAATTACAAAAGATTAAATTATAGGAATATTCATACTCGTTGAATTGTATCACTGGGAAATTTGAAAAATGACAAAGGATGAAAGTGACGAACTAACTTATCCCACAAAGCTTTTAACCCACAACAACCAAAACGTATTCTGGTCCAGTGTTTTCTGTCTGTATATTGTCTTGTTCATGTGTAATGTGGAAAACAGAGCTAGTTCATTTTAAATGGTTTGCAGCACTCTAAAGTTATTACTCACTTTCCCAAGGCATAGTGGCATTTTAATTATTCACCATGAAGCGTTGTAAGCGAGACCAAAGTTGAGTCATTGTAAAGTTAAAAACTACTAGCATGCTAACAGTGCACTTCATAGCTTTATAATTAGCTGCAGACAGTACACAGCAGACTCATTTTGACCCCAAGAGCTGGTTTTACAATGTATCTGTACTGGTGCTCAACTACATGTATAGCTAAAAATTAAACTGATGTATTATTTCTATTTAAAATCATAAAAAGATACTTACGAGACGTCTTTAAACTCGGGGAAGACATACATATGCCTAAAGGAGTCGATGGCGATGACCGGACAATCAGCCGGAGTTTTCTGAATGTGGAGAAGAGGATGACGGAACTTATCACAGTCCGCATGCAAAAAGTTTATAGACCCTGAGGAGAGGAGCAAAACAATTAAAGAAATGCATTTTTATTGTTCAGTATGTTGCATTCACAGTTAGTGGTTTCACAGTGGACGGCACGGGCCAATAATCCTCTATGGGCTATATAGTTTCGTTTTGTTTTTTAAATGCACAGCGGAAACTTATTCTTTGATGTGAGGCATGACACACACAACCTACAGATTAAAGTACTTTCAGCCAACACCAACTACGGCTTTGTGACTGAATACAGCCATCACATTTTGAAATGATAGTGGAAAAGTAAATTCACCTTATCTTATTTATGCTGACAGATAAGACATTGAACTTTGTGCCAGTTTTTTAAATTTCATGTTAGACAGTAATTGCAGAGATATTAACCATAAAAATATCAAAGTCAAATTTGACTATTTTTGCCGCGCTCCACCTCAGTTTTAGACTATGGGAAGTTTAGAGTGTGATAGTGTGATTAAATATAGTGTAATATGGCTGAATAGTTTTTGCTCTGCGCTCTTCTCTTTTAATGTAATTTTTATGATAATTATTTGTTTTGATTTTTTTGTATTGTGATTTTAATGTCTTTCTTATTCTGTAAAGCACTTTGAATTGTGCTATACAAATAAAGTTGCCTTGCTTATAGTAAGTTCCTTATTTTGAGACACTTACCTTTCTCACTAATAAGCTGTCTTGCTACTTCATGCTGGAACTTTTCTAAACTTTCGGTGTCTTCTTTGACGTGGAAGAGGATGAGGAATGGGAGGCCTTCTTCTGTCAGCTCCTGGTCAATGCATAAAAACAGGTTTAGACCCCAGTGTTTGGGACAGATGGTGCCTGCTCCATCTCTGCAAACTGTATGTACTGTACGCACATCTATATTTCATCATTTTACTACAAACAGCAATAAATTATGATCACATTCGCATTGGGCCATGTGTAGAAAGTAGGACACACCTAGAGCAGCTTGAATTATAATTTATATGATTTTATTTAAAGCAATTATTTATCTACTGACAGATGTAAACCTGTCACCAACTAGTATTAACATGTAATGCTATGCAGATTATTTAATGCCAAGAGAAACTAATGAAACAAACTATTATTTATCAGAGATTGGATCCACAAATTTTCCATATTATTAATCCTGTGTCTTAAAACCGATAACCATGCCTTTGTGCTTGAATAATGACACTCATTTTTTAAGCTATTATGAAAAATGGTACAATCATTCAATTATAAGATTTATGTGACGTTGATGTTGAATTTTATGTCAGTTTTTGTTTTGTGTGGATTGAACCAATGATTAGCCATAAACCAGGACAAAACATATCAGTTAAAGGTGTACTGTGTAACTTTTGGTGAGCGGGGTTGTCACCTCCTTGACTCTATGGAGATGTTACTGTAAAGCAATGACATCTCCACGTGGGCAAGCAGGTAGCATACACTCCGCCAGAAAAGTTACATCGTGTACCTTTAAACTGAAACTTCTACCATAAAACTCCAGCCTACAATAGCCCTTAGCACAATGTTAACTTTTAACTGTCCATTGTTTAAGGCGTCACTTCTTTCTGACTGATTGGAGCAGTAATAGTCCAGTACGCACCTCTCCATTTTCAAAGGTGATCTCTCGGACCAGAGGCACACACTTGTCCTGGACCCAGGCGTAAGCAAGGTCAAAGTTCGTGAGGGAGCCCAGGTACACCATGTCAGGGGCTGTCTCTCCAGGGGGTCTGTAGATGATGTTGTCCCCACTGAAGCGCTCGTGCTGAGACACAGGGCTAGAGAAGGGACAGGGAGATGTTTTAACTTTAGTTTTCATGAATATATAAAAAAAAAACAACTTACAGTTAACAGTTAGGGGTGTTTCTGACTAATAGGTCAAATGCTTAATCATCAAAGGCTATAACTAGGAATGGAAACATAAATTGGTGGATTGGTATCACGCTGACATTAAAAAACTATCCAATATTTAGCATTTTGATTTTTTCTAAGCTGCCCAGTTCTCTGTGTGGCTTAACTTAATCATCATAAAAATACATCAAATTATATCACAAATAAATAGCAGTTATGATTATTTTTTATGAAGTGAAAAGTTAATTTGTGAACTTAACAAAAACTTAATATGTGGGACTCTCAGATTTTACAACATCTATACTGACACCAGCAAATATCGATTACCAGGCAAATCAGCAAGACAAATATTAGATTTTGCATTGGCTGAAAAACATACATATCCAACCATCTGTAACAAACAGTTATAAGATATACTATTAATGAATCGTACATGATGTATAGACATAAAGGCGCTGTTCAAGGTCTTTTAACAGTTGTGCTCACCCAAACCCAGCCAGGAATGTGCAGTCATCTCGCAGGATGTTGGCCACTTTTTCATATGTGCGATAGTTGTCTGAATCCTTCTTTTCAAAATATCCTATAATGGTCCTCTTGCTCCTCTATTAGAAAAAATACAATAGATTAAAACATAAACATGAACTTGTTATTCCCAAACGCTTGTACTTTTGAATGCTCCACTCACATCCACATTAGTGAGCTCCTCGGGGGTCAGGGCCTCTTTGATGGGGTCAACCTGCTGCGTTCTGATGAAGTCTGCGATGGCGGTCACGGATCTCTGTCCCCTGTACTCCCTCTTCATCATCATCCCGTTTCGGAACAGTTTCAGGGTGGGGTATTTGGTGATGCGGTACCGCTGGGCTATGTCGGCTAAGAGAGGGAGCATACCAGTGTTTTACTTTGCTTATTTTTTACATATGTCCGAATATTTATGGATATATTTGGCCAATTTTTTCCAAATTTTTCTTAAATTTCTAATGGAAATAGAAGAACAATGAAGCTAGCCATTTTAAACACTACAAAGGTGCATTAACATTTGAGAGAAAACAGAAAAATTAACAGCTAATTTCACATATTTCAGAACAGTTTGTAGAGGAATGAACTACAGGGTCACATCCAAGATATTTAGATCATTTAATAAGACATTATTTTAGATAAATTGAATGTGGAGTAATGTAGCTTTTAAATTGTTATTAAAATTCTATGTTTACCGTTCTTTTTATGTCCGTTAATTTGTAACTTTTTTTGTTTGATTCTGAAAAGTGATAAGCGATATGGCAAAAACATGCTTTTACTGATAGAGGAATAGATGGACGTGTACCGGCCGTACATCTCAACAAAAACCCAAGTTGATCATTTTCAATTTGAAGTTCTACAATCTTGATTAAACAGAAATTTGATTGATTTCACAGCCTTATTAGTAACATACTATATTCTAATTACAAATCTCAAACTATTTTGACACCATCTTAAGAACTATACATTACCCACCCCTAACTCCAAATGCACAGAAGTAGCAGAGCCTGAGGTTTATTTAAGCAAAGACGGAAGAATCAATTGATGAAGAGGTGGGCTGGCGAGCCAGAGTAAAACACATGGGGTTGGGTGAGGAAGAGGAGCAGTGACACAAACGCTGGTTAAACCCAGGACTGAAGACAGAGGCTTCAGTCGGCTTCAGGCTCTGATCTCCTACATTAAAGGCACCCCCCACCAAGAGTAAATATTGTGTACGCACAGTGCACTGGCGCGTTTGTGCCACTGTGGCAGGTGTCAATCTCTCCACGGGGAGTCTCTGAGCCCCCGGTCTTCACAGGAAGCAGCAGTTTTGTCATTAGTCTTCAAACACTTTGCAGGTCATCAATAATTCCCTTTAATTTGCTTTATCTCAAAAGGCGAAGGCGGCCGGTTTATGCGTCTGCGCTTTGGTGTGCTGGTCATCTATGTGTACATACGTGCTCCAATAGGTCCCAGTGTGCAGGGACGATACATTGCCTTTGGGCCATATAGAGCAAGGGGAGTTTGTTTGAAAGTCAAGATAACAAAATTGTGTTAACTAGGGGTGATTGATATGGTGAAAAATCATATGATTTTATTGGAGCCTATGTCACAACTTCCATTTTACCACAATTCTTAAAATTAGTAGCATTAGCATAAGAAAAGATAATCTTTATTTGTCCGTCTATGGGGAAATTTCAGTGTTGCAACAATAGACTGTATATGGAATAGAAATTGCACTCATAATCAAGATAACTAACTAACCTGTCACTCACTCAGAGCATGCTAGAGGCTGACCAATGAAAGAAATAAAAGGTGGAAAGTTTGAGCAAAGAGCTGCATTAAACGGAAAAGCATTGAGCCACAATATAATGCTCCAGATTAGCAGATTGTCGCAAGGTCACATAACTATTTTATGCCTTTAGCTTTTTAACTAGCTTTAATTTGATACATTTTCCAGATGAAAAGAATTGAACTGTGTCTGTAATTATATTGCATATGATATATGAATTTTAACTTTATATAAAACATTTAATGTTTACAAACATCACAAAACTACACAGTTATACTCACAGTGCTGGTCACAGTCAACACGTGCAAACACCACTTGTTTAGTGTCAGGAAACTCCTCCCGCACGATGTTTGATGCCTCCTCAAATATCGGATGAAGCATTTGACTAAACCTGCACCTGTAAAAATGGGAAATCAAAATTTTAATGACAAAACTTTCTCAATAATGCAAATTTATGCAAATTAGAGATGGACCAATATATGCTAGCAACATAACAAAACAACATAATTCTAGATCTAGTAAAGTACAGTTACAGTAATAATGTCATTGAAAATCCTCACATTCAACCAAATCATTAAACTAACACAATAAAAATGGGCCTAATGGCTCTTAGTCACACTTACCAGTCTGCATAAAAATTCACTAATGCCACCCCGGCATTATCTGCAACGAAACACAGAGTCAATACATACACAACAGCGAGATGCATTTACCCTCTGGCAGTAATCATTTAGTTAATTAAAATAAAATGTAAGAAACAAATATTCATAGCATACTTTTAAGAATAGGAACATCAGGATATTATTAACTGTAACCAACCTATTTTAAATAGGCGGAGCATTCAAAAGTGGTTTGGCAGCAATAAGTAACCACTTTTAGGCAGCTGCTTATCTATTTTATCTTTACATCTGTACTGTGATGAAGGGCATTTCGAAACGAGGAAAAACTAAACTACGCAGATGAGTTATGAGGCAAACTGTTCAGAAACAGCAGTAGAGGATAAAAAGGATCTTACTTAGGACATCATCAATGTTGCCCGAGTCCAGACTGGTAATTTCTGCCTGACCAGGAGTAGAGAGGCCCATTACCTACGAATCATGAAAACAAAGATCAAGAAAACAGATCACACAAATCAAGGAAAGTGACAAGGACAGAAGAGAACTTGTTTGGTCTAAGTATATTAGAATTAGATTAGAATCCTACTAAATTATACATTCATTTTAAGTGTCTTAAGTTTAAAAAGTTTTAAAAGAAATAATTGGTGTACAGACAAACGCCCAGTCACTATCTGGATGGTGGGAAAAGATGCCATAAACTCTGGTACAAAGGGGACCCTCTTGAGGTCATCTCTGTAAACCAGACTTTATTGTAGGCAGGTTTTAGTGTTTATTCAAACAGATATTATTCCCCCCAAACTGGTTCGTCGAAAGAATATTTGCAGTGTTTAAACTGACATAGGTTGGTTTGGATGGTTTGCCTTAAGTGTTTTCTACACAATTTATATTTCATTTATTTGTTTAGTTTATTTTTCCTATTCCATTGATGGGATAGGGCCCCATGAAGACAGCTCAGCTAATGGAAAGCCTAAAAAAGTGATACAGTTGTATTATTATAATGAAAACGAAACTATAACAACAAACTAAAGTAAGAGCTCCATCTGTGCCAGCAGGTACAATATTATGAATCGACATCCTCCCAAAGCAGGATGTTTGTACGTGCACAGACTACAGCAGACGCTTAAAGAGAGACTTTTGGCTGTTTGACAACAAATCTCATCACAAAGTGTGGATTGCTGAACCAACTCAACTAAATCTCCACCTCAAAAAAATATGCCTGGTATTTAAACTATGACAGACCTTTTCCACTAAATAATGATTATGCTGCAGTCAGTGCATCGACCTGGTTTGACTTCAGCAAGTTATAAAAAATGAAGGACTTTTCAGGATAATGAAATTAAAAGTTTTTTATTCTAGAACTGAAATCACCAAAGCAGCTGCGCTTTGCTGCTGTGCCGAGTTCCGGGTTTTTAGCCAATCAGAATGAGCCACAACAGAGGAATTCACCAACCATCGAGCATCACCCAGAAGCAAAGAAAAATTACCAAATTTATCAATAAGTTTGTCTAAATAACATTTACTACAGCAAAATCTAATGAATTTCAGTATATCATTCAATAGATTAACACTTTATGCACAACCACGACAGCTTTTACACGTATAGGTAATGTTGTAATTAAGTGCAGAAGAAATACCGGTTATTCAAAACTTTTTTGTCAAATCTACAACGGTTTGGTCATACAACATGAAGCATTACAGAAGATTTGCCATCACTTTAGTGCACGGTTATTCAATGGTCCCCCTGTAAGTTGACATTGCAGCTAGACGTCCCAAAACGATGAAAATGCGTTGCTAAATCACACTGTGATGATCCGATTTCAAGATCTGTTGCTAGATTTCAGTTGTTTCTGTGATTTTAACAGCACATCGCTCACTATAACCTATTTTAATAACAGTCACACCTGAATATTCAAATCGATTAGCTTGTAGCCGACGTAAAGCTAGCCTGCTCAAAACAAATCAAAGACAATTTTCTAAGCATTAAACATACCAGCAATATCACCGGAATGAAGCGGACATCTAGAGAGGGAGATTTTGATTGCAGTTTCATTGTACGCGGTGAATTTGGGTGATGCTGATGAGTTTTGCCTCTCTAGTGTCGTCGCCGCTCTTCTCTCTGCTGCAGGAAACCGTCGGCGAGCAATTCTCACCGTGACCACGGAAGTCACAGCGGCACTTCCTTAAATTTGCCCTGTCTTCTGGGTAATGTAGTTTATAAACAGCGTAAATAGCTGTCAAAAGTTGTCATGGAAACTACAAACATGGCTGATATTAACGCATCTCACTAAAACTCACGGGAGATGTAGTATTTTTGTTTGGTCGCCAGTAAACGGGACTCTTGAAGAAAACTTTAACCTAAGAAGTTTAAAGAAGGGGTAAGTAAAACAACAACATAATGGACGTAGCAGCCATCATAGAAACGAGAGCAACTTGACGTTTTAGTCTATTTTCAAAAATTTCGCATGCGATTACATGTAAAAAGATGAAGTTGCATCACTTTTTTCCCTCTTTTTGCACTGATTCATTTCCAACACATCTAGTCTGTGTTTTTGTTTTAAGACAAAGGAAAAGACGACTCAATGTGTTTGTAAAGAAAAAGTGCTTTATTTTGTTGCTCCTGTTATGTTGATGACCTATTATGGAAGAGCTATAGAAAATACTATCTAAACTTAATTTTAAACCAAAAAGTACATTGTTATTGCAAATTTTAAAGACTGGCTTGCATGTTTGTCATCCATTGTTTGTAATAGAAGAAGTGACACTGTTAAGCTGGCACTTATTTGTGTGAACAGGTGGAGATGGACGCAGTGTGAGAGTGATCCTCTTCTCTGTCCCATCAGGAACCAGGATCAGACAGGTAGGGGAGCTGGATCTAAAATAACATGCACAAATGATGCGCTGAACTGGGGAACATCTGCTGAAGCGACACCCTGAATGCAGCTATGGTAAGACTCTGGCACTCACACAAATACACGCAACTTTGCATTTGTGATTGAACTATAAAGCAAAGTTTTCTGGAGTTATTGGACAAAGCTGTTATTTACATTGATAACACTGACGGCTTTATTGGAGTCTCGGGAGTTTAATACCTTTGAGACTAACACAATTCTAAATGTGTGAGCTTTAGACACCTAATTGTTAAGGAGATTAGGGAGAATGTTGAATTGAATCCCAGCATTAATATTTGATGGGCTAAAGCCGTCTATAGGGGTTCACAGTGTGCAGGCAATTCACAGATGGAGTCAGAGGAAGATTTTCTCTCTGCTCCTTCTGTCCCTAATATTAGAAGAGTCTGATGGAGTTTTAGTTGAAAATAAACTACATATCTACACAGTCACACATGCATCACTTTTGTAATTAAGATCTAATTATTGTCTATCCACAATATAGCTTTATAAAATCACATCTAAACTAACTGCCTTGTGTAGGATTTCTTACATACTAAAAATACTACTACTAATAATGCATTGATCTTATATATCATGCATAATGCATTGGTCTTTATATATATATATAGTGGCACTCAAAGTTGCTTTACAATTTTGTAAGTTATTCATTCATACTCGGTGGAGGTAAGCTATCGTTGGGTAGACTGACAAAAGCGAGGCTGCCAACCTGTGTCATCAGCCCCTCAAACACACCGTATTATAAACAGGCAAGGTGGTTGAAGTGTTTTGCCCAAGAATACAGTGACAGAATGAACGGTGCAAATGGTTAAACACTCTAACCACTAAGCCTCTGCTATGCCTAAAATGTTGTTTGACTTTTAGCTGCACATTTATTGAGAGGTGTTAACGATAAAACATAAATAAGACGTTAATAGATGTGTGCCTTAATTGTAACCTCACTGTTGATGCTTTTATTCAAATATCACCAGCTTCAGTGCATGTTTGTTCCTTTAAATATTTTTACATTTTACTCTATTAATCTCACATCGCTTTATCTGTCATGTCTTCACCTGCTCTGCCCTCACCTCCCTTCTCATTTTGCTTCTTCTTCTTCCATTTTGCATTGGTGCCATTGATTTTTTGTTTGTTTTTCTCGCTGATTATGTCCCTGTACTCTGATTCGCCACTGGGCACATTGCTCTCTGCACTTTAATTGGACATTTAATTAGATCACAGTTTTAGTCCAATTAGACATAGAGGGGGGGAGGAGGTCGGGAGGAAGAAAAACTCCCCAAGCTGATCTGCGTTCTGTGTTTCTGTCTCTCCTCTCTCTCTCTCTCTCGCTCTCTCCTCTCTTCCCTTTCTCTTCTCTCCTTCCTCGCTCTTTCCTCTCTCTTCTCTCTCTCTCCCTTCTCTCCTTTCTTTTCTCTCTCTCATCTTTGTCCTATCCCTTTCTCCCATCTCCTCTTTTCTCTCTCTGTCCTCTTTCCCCTTTCTCCTCTCTCCCCCCTCTTCTCTCTACCA
>KN470717.1:88287-103134 GCA_000787095.1 Periophthalmodon schlosseri | reverse complement strand
GAGTGTCACCTCTCCACAGAAATGTTATTACTATGGACCAACTGGATGGTGTAAGCAAAGAACAAAAAATTTCCATCAGTGAAACTTTGCAGAGCTGTAGGACTGTTTCTCATTCTACCTCAACACAAAAACTGAAAAACCAAATCAGAAGGGACCAATCATCAGACAGAGATCAGTCTCACCAAAGAAATGTTTCAGGACGAGGCTTTAAAGCTTCAGACAAAAATGCACTAAAAAAGTCCAGTGTTCAGGCCTCTCCACAAACCAGGAAGTACGATCGAGAACATCGCAGGAGAAGACACAAAGCTGCATGCACCATTCAACAGGCCTGGAGGAGGTAAGTTTTCATGATTTATTATTATTATTTAAAATGAGTAATACATAACAGACATATTATGCAGCTAAGAAGGTTTCATAATCGTGGATAAATTGAAGCTCTTAAAGGTGCACTATGTAACTTTTCTAGTAGAGGGCCACCACATGCTCTTCTCCGTGGAGCTGTTATTGCTTTCCCTGGAATTTCCCACAGTATGGCATTAAACTTATCTGTCTCTATGGAGTAAAGTAGGTGACACCACCAGGCAAAGTTACAGCTCAGATCTGTGGAGAGGTGACACCTGTAAATCAATAAATGCTAATTAATACCGTTACTGTGCAACATTGCAGGCGAAGTAATAACATCTCCAGTTCTCCTCCATGTCCACCGCCAGTATAATTGTTTATTTATTTATTTATTTATTTATTTTCAACTATGATTAATTACATACTCCTCACATGCAAAATTACATTTATTGCTTTTTTGCCACAGTGAAGCAACAAATATCATTATGTAAGGTTAATATTGTCTGTCATAGAATTCTGTTACATCACTGTAGCTACATAATGGAGCAAGGGATTAACTATTAAACGGCCTATATTATGTTGTTTATGATCCTGTGTTATAGTGTTATTTGTTACCAAAACATATGCGGTGTTTTGTTTCATTCAAACACGGGTGAATGAAACAAAAATAACTCCAGGTATGTTTTTGATGAGGTAACAGTATTCTAACATGGTTAAAAGCTCGTAAGAGTCCATTTTGTGTAATATAGAACCTTTAAACTGGGACTAAGTGCCCAAGAACATATACATTTTTAGGTTTTATAATTGGATGCAACTTGAGAAACAATGGTAGTGCCATCTGCTCCCCACATGTCCTCTCCCACCGCACTCATTCCAGTGGAGAGCATGGGAGATGGGAGACACGGAGGCACTGTACAGACAAACTGTAATTTAAGGCTTTGATATCAGTTTAACAAGAGGCTAAAAGTTCAGTATTGCCGTTCTAATAGCTCCCAGCAAATATCTGTGTTTCTATAGGCTTGTGTGCGCAGCGGGGTACTTTCTGCTTTTATTCAGCTAACACAATTATATTCCTTTATATATGTGCAGGGTATTAACTATCCTAAATAAATAGTTGCACTTTGTTTATGCATAGTGAGAAGATGAAGGGGTGCTAGCCATGTGAGGGCTTTGAAGGTTCCCAGAGCTAAACTTTTTTCTGTTCACAGGTTTTGTGCGAAAAGGCATTCTGAGGTCGGAGCGTGTGAGCGAGCAGTACCAGTGTCTCACCACACCCACAAGACGACACGAGCAGCACTTTGTAAATCTGCCGGGAGTAAGAGCTCTGTGCTACAAAGCATCTACGGTAAAAATCTACTTATTTTCAGTATGTTTGAAGCTTTTGTCACTTGTAGAAAAAATGTCCTAAGTGGGAAGAGTACCGTAATACAAACATTTATTACACAAATAGGAATAAAAGTATGATGTGTATTTGAGTAAATATAATTGAGCACCTTACATGTTCCACAAACATTACATTCTTCAATCACCATTACAAAACCTGCTTATTAACAGTATGCATTTTACCTTAATTAATTACTTCAATCTCAATTAAATATCATGGGTCTACACAATATTGTGAGTCATATAAGGCATATAAGTGCACCAGCCATTGATGTATGCAGGAAGTGCGTGAATGTGCCCCTCCCAAATACCAGGCCAGTATCGTACGGTCCCCTCCAGAACCTCTGGTAGGTTTCGCTCCACAGACAGCCCTGACCTTCATCACACATCAGCAGGTGATGATGGGACGGCTGCGTAGAAACCTCGCTCTGACCACAACCTACAAGTATGCATGTCATTTAGTCCAGCCCTCTGACGTGCCTCTCTCCTCCCTCTTTTCGCCCCCTTCCTCCTCCTCGCCCCTCTTTCTCTCCCTCTGACAGTCCTGGCACTGTGAAAAGTTCAAAGCTGTCAGGAAGAATGTCAAAGCCGGAGCTATCAGCTAAATACACAGAGCCACACGTAACCTCACCCGATCCTAGACTAATTTTCTCACTTCCCGTCCTAATTTACAAGATGTAGACTGATATTTGACACACAGCTTTGTACAGGGTCATCCTTTATTGTCATCATAGATATTTTTAAATTCATAAAACTTAAAGGTGCACTATATAACTTTTCTGTTGGAGGATCAGCCACCTCCTTGTCTCCATGGAGATGTTAAAAAAGGCCTATTGTGTCTGCTATATAGCTATAATTTGACACCTGTGGATCATTATGTTATAATTTGCACATTTTAAATCACAATATTCATCTAAAACGACTTAATAAAAGAAACAAGTCTGCGTGTGACACTGCCAAATCCTATGCATATCAACGATTAAGAAAAGAAAATTAAAGAATGAAGTAAGTACAGAGCAGTGGGCGTGTACCGGTGGAGGTGAAAACAGGAATTGATCAGCAGTATGGCGTCTTAAAAATAAGTGATTGATTGTTGAAATATGCACTAATCGCTCCAAAAAAACTCAGAGGTAAATGAGAAGGGAAACAACTATAACATTGTTAAACCTCTGAAAAGCTGATTTTGCATTTGCTGCTTCAAGGCTTTACCTAGAATGTTCCATTTTAGAGAATTAAACATATTTATCTCATGGTGAGTAGGTGACGCTACCAAGTCAAATTATTTGTGTTCATGAGTGGTAGTTAATTTGTCAAGAATAATGAGCTATTACAAAGGTGAATATAAATAATGAAATTGCTGATCAAGATTTAAAATGATTTTCTTATATTAAAGGCAACTCCGTGACACGAAGGGGGCGATCTATTCGGAGGTCCCAGTCCCAGGTGCCTGTGGACTTACCGTTACGCACTGCAAGCCAGAGTAAGTACTTTATAAACTGTACAAAACATATTATTCGAATTATTATAAATTAAAGGTGCACTATGTAACTTTTCTTGTCAGGGAGTCTTTTACCTACTTTGCTAGAAATGTTCCACAGCATGGCATTAAACATATATCTATAAAACATATATTGAATTACAGGTGTTTTTGTTGCCAAAAATACCCTGAAAAACATACATTCTTACTGTGAGCGTGATCACCTCTCTACAGATCTGAACTGTAACGTGGCCTGGTGGTGTCACCTGCTTGTCTCTTTGGAGATGGATAGGTTTAATGCCATACTATGGAATATTCTGGGAAAAGCAAATCTCTAGAGACAAGCCAGATGACGAACCCTCCACCTGAAAAGTTACACACTGCCCCTTTAATCATTCACATCATTATTTTTTGCAGTGAGTGGTATAGACTGCGTGCACCTGACTGATGTGGTGAACCAAGCCAAGCACTACTCGTACCACCTCCGACCACAGAGCGCCGACCAGAGACAGAGGAGAATACTGAAGCAACACTGAACACACACACATGCGCTCGCACAATCGCACACACAGCTCCTGGGCTTTCATGTTTTCTCAGCTGTCTGGTGGCCTTACCTCTATAGAATTACTCCACACATTGTCCGTTCAATGCGCCCGGTTTGCTAAAATTAAGCCTTGTGACATCAGAGCCATGACCTCACAGGGTGGGGTTAAGTCCGCAGAAATCGTGTGTGTAAAAGATAACCTTTCATCCGTTATTGTAAAGCACACACACACATTTGTCTGGCTGCGTCTTGCCCGTTCTCCGTCGCATTGGCTCACATACCGAGATAACCTTTTCTCCTGTTGTGTAGACTGAAGCGCTCTATCAACAACCAGTCATAGAGATCGCCCACCTGCAACCACCAGCGTACATTCATTTTACACTGCCCACTCTCCCAAGTACTTTTATACTAAGCTATGCCGCATATTTTTAGCGTATTCTATATATATATTTTAAATATTATGTAAAATGATTGCTTTTTCGCACCTCTTGTTTGGTTTTACTGTTTTCATACTTTTAATAAGGATTGGATGGGCTAGAGAGGTTATTTGTTTTTCTCAGCACCTCCAAACCTCTTAATAAAATAAAGTGAATTTTGATTAAAACTTCACTGGCAACAAGTTTCTTATTGTAATAAAAATAAGACAACAATGGCGTACTTTTTGTTTTTAATAACAAGTAATTCACAGTAAACTACAGAAATGTTGGAAGAGACAGGGTGATGCTTTTAACAGGAATACAAAATGGACTAGGTTAACTGTTTACACCTTTATAAAAATATATCAACAGAAAGTCCACGCTCTCTTTTGTAACACAGAATGTAACGCAGAGAGGGGGAGGGGTGGTCTAAGTGTTAATACATGTCCCGCATTCCCACACTGCCCCGATGGACTGAGGAGCTGTGCGCCATGGTAATGCTGTAACAGTAGAGCAGGTCGGTCATCCACTGCTCCCTGGTGCCACCTCTGGAGTATCTCTGAAAATAAAAAGGAATTAATGGTATTTTTATGTTCTTAAATACTGTGTGGGCCATGTTTACCACACAATGTTTTAAAGAGACAGTTGTTTAATATTGAGGTGGAAAGTAAGTCAGAAATTTAGGCTAGAATTTTAACAGAATGCAAGTGTTTCGAGCTGGTTTATGGTTAATATCTTTGTATTTACTCAGTCCAATGCCTTCTCAGAGAAAATAAACCAGGTAAAATATTTGTTTCTGTGTATTATTACCATGTGGTCCATTAATCAGTTGAAATGGCCAAGCCTCAAGATTAATGTTTGCAAATTTGTGAATTAATCCCCACAAATGATAATGACAGTTTTCTGTATTTCAAAAACTGACTCTCCAGTAAACATGGGTTTTAGCTTCCTGTTATATGTGACATTTTGAGGTCTTTTCCGCATTCAAAAGATATCATTTATTTTAAATTGTTAATTGCTAAGGCAACAGTCCTAATTTGTCATCATTCTGCAACCCATGGATAGATCCTGCACTCCATCTCAAATTGTAACATCAAATTGTAGAACAGTCCCATTTTTTGTCACTTCTTTCTGTTATGAATGCTATTTTGATGACCATTAATGAAAAAGCTACAGTTATGCTATTTTATTTTAAATTGCTCATTTCTATGGCAACGGTGCTAATTTTCCATCAATCTGAAACCCACAGATTGAAGCATAGCCGAATTGTAGGTTTATGCTCTTTGTCTCACCGTGAGTTGTTGTATTATGTCTTGGAGCAGGGCTGTATTTGCCAACAGTTGGTTGTGCAGGGGCGAGTGCTGCAGGAGCATAGACAGGACCTGGCCCAGGTGAGGCAGCTCCTCTTCGGTCAGATCTCCAACGCGCAACAACTGCAGCACCATCCTCAGCAGACGGGGGACGCCACTGAGAGCGGACACACAAGCCCCCCATATGGCCTCCCTGCAAATATACAAGCGGTTAGATCTAATACTGCTCTTTTATACAGAATCACAGCTAGGCCTGAAGAATATTTTGAGCTCTGTATCGTATATTCCGTTATTTGCACTAGAAGGTAAGGCTGGGCAGTTAATCAAGATTCAGTCATGTCTAACTGTCAATGATATGCTATGATCTTTTTAATCGAAAGGTCTACAGTCAGTCTTGTCAGTAAAAGCATGTGGTTTGGAGCAGAGTTCAGACTTCGGAATAAATTTAAGTATTTTTTGTGTTACATGGCACAAATTAAAATATGATCTAGTTCATGTTTATGAAATCAATACTGAAAGCCATTTTAATTTTGTTTTTGAAAAGAAAAATAATTGAATAAAAATTGAGGATTTTTTTTTTTTTTTTTACCATATCGTCCAGCCTTACTAGTTGGCATTTTTCTCTAATTTTCATTAATAACTAATTCATATTCATTTATTAAATAACATCAGAGCTGACAGTTGTAAATTACCATATCTATAACTTATTAGAGATATTAAATAACAACTGTTAGCAATGTGTTGTGCTATTTATCTATTGCAGCTTGTGTATGTTTAAGTGTTTATTGGGATCAACATTCAGGTTTTAAGATTCTTGTGTCAGTGGCCAAAAGTGGTCTTCTATTTATTAATGATGCCAATATTTTCTACAGCAACATATCACACTTAAAATTGTGTTACTGAGACTGTCCCTATATTATACTTTTTTATTATGATATTATATTTATATTCTTATTTAACACAGACCTTTTCTGGTTGGTCTCTGGAGTTTCTTGTTGCAGAGTGGTGAGGAGGGCGAGTAGACTGAGACAGCACAGAGACAGCAGGCGTAGCACAGGTTCACTGGGCACTACTGAACGGTCCCTCAACCTGGTCACCGCTTTGAGCAGAGCCGCGGCGGTGCTGTCAGGAATCACTCTCAACTTCGCCTGAAAACACATGCAAAATATGTCAACAAACAGATTCAAATTGCTTTGTTTTTCTAATGTATGATCGTGATGCTACATTTTTGAGCTCCACTGACTCTAATAAATGAAATGTTTTAGGCTTCAATTAGGTTTAGCTAATGAAATTGTGAGTAGGAATGTAAAGGAAAGTATTGAAAATCTGATAATAATCAATGGGGCTGCGAGATTTGGGAAAAATATGTAATAGTGATTTTTCCGACAAGCATTGCGATTAATCTTGGAGTCCTAATAATCAATAGTAAAATACAAACAGACAATCAAGATTTAAATGACTGCTTTGTAAATTGTGCTTACCAAGTATCTTAACATGCCATTCTGCACAACGTCAAAACACTGGGATTTTGAGCCAAAATTTTCGAGACAGAGGCAGACTTCCTGTGGACAGAACAATCATACAATTAACAAATGGATTTAAAACAGCTCCAGATTTCGTCTCTCTGAATTCTTTCTTTATTAATTATTATTATTAAATGTTTAACTATAACTATTAGTGGTTTTCTGAGTCTAAAATGTAATGCCAAATTCCCAGTTGGGGGCAAGAGCCACTTTTTCCTGTTGATTACGTTGTATTTTAGCATGAAATATTCGAAAGGAAAACACTTTAAAAAGGACATACATTTTAACCTGATTATTTCCATTAATGACTAGACCCTAGGATTTGCTGTATTATAACAACAATCTGCATTTTAACAATATTTATTTTAGCTTGACCTATAGAATGTCGAGATGTCGTCTGAAACCCAGCAATGTAGTGTGGCAGAAGTTTGTGTGAGCTGGTTTGAAACTGGCCCACCTGTTGGCATTCTGCCCATCATTAAAAACAATCTTGTCTCATTAGACCAAGCAGACTTGACATAGTGCGTCTTTTATTGCCACCCGCACTCTCCGCCCTGTGGCCCCTCCCCCCTCCTTTTCACCTCTCGTGATTGACTGCGACAGGGAGATGAGAGACGGGATCTGAGGCCTTAATTGAGGAGTTGAATTAGTGATTATAAGCCTTTCCAACCTGCTCAGACGCCCATACACACATGCCCCGGGGCAAAGTTGCGTTAGCGGTAATTTCAGTGCAGAAATGTCACACTCCCATCATGCCACGGGCTCTCATTAGCATTTGTGCATATCCGTTGTGCCCGATAACCACGCATCTCCAACCTGTGCACCGTGATAAAGGTCCCCTCTCTGCCGGAGCTCCTCGATAAAACGTCCCCCCTCTGATTTTATATGAGCAATACAAAGAGACCAGAGGGGCACTAAAAGACCACAGCTGTGTCCAGAATATCAACATTATTCAAGTTTTTTAAAATACACCTTTTTTTTTTTACAACCAACTTCATTTGATCAGTTTAGAGCTGTGCCAATAATCAAATTTAAACTGAATCGTGATTGAATTTATCATAATTTCATCTCAATTATTCACTTGGGTTTCTTTTAATTGACATCTGCAGCCGATCTGAGTAAAAACATGTGTGTTTGGAGAAGGCTTCACATTTTGAAGGAAAAAAAAAAAGTTGTACTGGAGTGTAAAGCATAGCGGTACATTTTTGTTTAAGCTGGGGTTCATTTAAAAGATACATTTTTCTGTCTTAACACTTTTTCATAAAAAAATTAGTTTTCATTTAAGATGGATTTAAATAAAAGGAGCAGAAAGAAGTATAAACTTGTAATATCTGTCCCCCTCTCACACAAAAATCATTAACGGTTCCAATGTATTGAATCTGTAACATGTTGCTACACTCAGTGTTGGGAAGTAACTGGAATACATGTAGTCCTACCGAAAATGTTTTCTGGTATTCAGAATACAGTTACTTTCCTAAAATCAAAGGAATACATTGCAGTACTTGATCACATAATTAAGCTTCAAACTCCACACTATTAATTGGAAAAACGGAAAACACAGCTCTTGTGGTGAGGCATGTGCGATTTTAACTTCTCTAATTTGTGATAGGAAATGCTTAACCACAGTGTAACAAACAAAGCTGTTTAACATCGGGTTGCATTTAAATTATAGTATCAAAACGCAACATAGGATTATGAGGTATTTAGTCAGTATTTAGAATACAAGTACTCTGATTGGACAATGTATCAAAATACACGACAAAATACATTTTAATGTATAAATATATATATTATATATATTTAAGTATTCAGTATTCTGTAACTGAATACATTTTCAAATATACTTCCCCTTACTGGCTACACTAGTAACAACATTATCATTTTAAATAAGAAAAAAATCAATATGATGGGTAAAAAACTAAAACTATTTGCGATATTGCTCAATCCTAGGTTTTGTCAATGCGTTTATAGACAGTGTAAATGTTTGTATGTTGAGTGAACCCACATCTACAATATCCCAGTGGTGTTTGAAGTGCGCGGCGGGCGTGGGATGGAGGCTCAGAGGTGACAGGGCGCTGAGGGGCAGGGCACACTCCTCCACGGCGTCCTGCAGCGTGGACAGTTTTTCAGACGAGAAACCGGCCAGTGACGAGAACAGGAAGCTGAGATAGTCGACATCCTGTAACGCTGCCTCCTGGCTGCCAACGGTCCAACCACTCACTGAAGACCTATGTGAAGATATAATAGAATTTTAGCACAAATTAAGCAGAATAAGAAGATTCAGTGTGGTTCTCAAAATGTTCAAGTACCAGTCAAGAAAATATTTGACATTTATCACACTTCTGGTTTGGGCCCAGTTTGAGTAGATTAAGTGTGGGCCTCGTCTAGTCCTGGTTTAGCCGTGTTTTAGTTCAGGGTTTAGTCCCCATTTAGTAATAGTTTTAATGTGGTAATCCTGCAAGTGTGAACGCTTACATATGACCAAATCTAAACCAGATCTATTACAGAACAAACCTAGGTCTTATTGGTCTATTGGTCACAAAACCAAAATTTGACATTCGATTTTCTTTACTAAGGAATAGACTTGATACCCAATACAGATTTTGATACCACAATGATAATAAAAAAAGACTTTTTCTTTAGGTTACCTTGTGGTCTTATACTAGTTCTGATAAAGCTCAAAACTTAAGTGTTAAGGAAAGGTCAAACTGTGTCCTCTTTTTGTGATTTTTTTAGCCTTGATACCTGTTCAATTGAGTATCTAGTTCCGATATTAGTTTTACTATCAATTAATATGTGATTTTCAATACTGTTGACAATCCTACTAGCTGTTAAGAAATAAGACTAAACCACGACTAAAGAAGTTCCCACGTAGCTACGACAAAATAGGGTAAAACATAAATACAATTGACTTGACGAAGTAGCATCTGTATAGGAACATGTGCCATCAATTGAGAAACATTGCTAATTTGAAACAATAGCATTTGTTTAGTAAAAAGAGCAACTTCATGTGGTTGGAGTCCACTGGATATTTTTGCTCATCTGGGTCATTGATTGATTTTCATACCCATAATTATCTGTTTTATCAAATCTACATTTTTGTGAAGCCCCGTGAGGACACTGAGGACACTGCTGCTGTAAATTTGGGCGATACAAAAATAACTGGAAAGAATAGTTTGAATTTTCTCTCATCACGAGGGCAGAGGATAGGATAGTAACAGAAGGAAATGTTTTTCTGTTTCCAGGCCCGAGAGGCACATGCAGGATGATCTGTTTTCTTAATGCTTGATGACGATGCTACATTCTTGACCGCATAAGAGCCCATTGTATTACATCGATTACACACAAATAAAAGTCAACACATGCTAAAATTATATAACACTGCCCCACTGACTTCAGTGAATGCAACCCATCAAAACAGAAAAAGATTAGAAACACGTTAAGAACATTATACGTAAATAAACTTTAATTCACCATGTTATGACTGCAACTAAATCATAAAACTAACCATTTAAAACTGTTCCTCAGACATTTAAGCATTAATTGTGATTGTGAGTTTATATTTTATAGTAAAGAAAATTAAGCTTAAATAAAGAATGTTTCGCGTGTACGTTTCGTAAAATTATATATTCCAATACTACCACCTCCTGGTAGTTTACTATAAAAGGTCTTTCTTCAAGTTTAGCGGAAACATCACATACTGTGTGTGCATTGATTTTCAATATACAGGTGCAAAATGAAAAATGTTTATACATTTAAATTGTATTTAATATTTTATTTATTTGTTTGAATTGGTTCCTCTATTAGTTCATCCTCAATACTAAAATTGTTATACATCTTAATTGTAAATTACACAATTCTATTTCATTAATTAAAGACCGTTGCCATAGCAATTAAGAATTTAAAACAAAATATTATATCTTCTGAATGGGCCGCTTAAAACAAACTGACCTCAGATGTACAATTCGTATGAGTGAGGCTCCCATTGAGGCAGAGATGCGTCCATCGTTGCAACAGCCGCTCAGATTGGCCAGAAGAGACTGAGGCATCTTTGGCAAGAAATACAGCAGCAGGACCATCTGATGTTGTAACTCGGACGGTAAAAACACGATAACACCTTCATTAGGATCTGCGGGACAAAATACACACAACAGACAGGTGAGAAGAGTGCTAATTATTTTAGCAAGGATACCACTTTTTCATTTAATCAATAAGTGTGTGTGATCCAGACTGAAAATTTCTCAAAGAATCACAGAGTACAGTGCAGTGGGTGGGGATAGGGGGGCAGTAAAAACACTCAGTTCTGAGAACTTTAACTTTGAATGCAGAACAATGCAGGATTACTCAAACATGCATGAAACATGCATGGAAAAATTGTGGTAATAAGGTTAAAAGCTGAGAAAAGTTAATTTTGCATAATATGCCTCCTTTAAAGGTAAAAAATACTAATCAAAAGCACAATCTATAAGCACAATCACATCTATATACTTTAGAACAATACTATCAGTTTTGATTTAATATCAGTGCTGTCTGGGTTATAAAATCTCATGTCCAAGCACATGGCACATGTAAGTCTGTGTTTAGTCCATAAAATAATTGTCAATTATTTCATTAGTTGTTTACCATTCCAGAAATCAATAAGCCAATTAGTAATTACTGGCCTATAGTATATATACAGCATCTGTCCTAGTCTGAGTCCAGTTTAGTCCAGATGTAGGCTTGGTTTAGTCCTTGTTTAGTCCATGTTTAGTTCCAGGTCCTGTTTCAGTTTAGTCCTAATTTTGGTGTGGCTTACGTGGAAGTGTGAATACACCCTGAAACTGCAAAGTTTCACAAATTACAACCTCAATGAAAAAAAAAAAAGTTGTGATGAGAAGAAAGAAGCGGGAACGTCTGGTCCAGGCCGAGCTCGTGTGGTGTTCCATCTCTGACGCAGATTCTGATGTCAGAGGCCCACAGACAAAAGGAGTCTTGTGATGGAGCGTTTCTGTGCACCGCAGCTATCACAGACCCCCCCATCTCTACTCCTCTGCCCCTCCTCCTCTGGGCTCACCCTCAGACACACTATCAGCTCAATATCTGACCAATATCACGGCGGATGGGAACAAGTTTGAAGCAATGCCTAACTGTGTGTACTTCATAACTGCCTGCACTGAAAATAGATCTCTGGCGCCCCCTTCTGTACAGATATGCTTAAACTTCTGTCAAATGTTGCTTCAAATAAAAAAAAGTTTATTTTTTATCTTTGTTCATTTCAAAATTACCGTTGTTTTAAGAAAGCTTGTACACTCTTTTGTATGTATGCAGCTTTATATCATTCCCATATATATTTTTTTTTATATTTAGGCTTTAAAAGAAGCTTTCTGCCTCTCCCTGCACTTACACCATTGTATTTGGTGCAGACACTAATTGTAGTTTAGAGAGTAGAAAAACTCAAATGGTTGGATTCTTACTTTCAGTTTTTCTGAATGGTCAGTTGTGCTGTATTGCTACTGTATAAAGCTGATTTTTACATTGACTATAAAAGGTGGGAAAGAAAAATGTGTAGTTGTTAAAAAGAAAAGTAATTAAAGTTGTTTAAAAATGTTTAAAGAGAGCCTACTACTGCCATTACTGCAATAATGTGTTGAAACTGGCCATACCATAGAGCTCAGGGGCATATTTCAGCAAACTGTTGAGCATATCTTTGTTTCCCCTAGACGCTGCAGCCTGGATGGACCGAATCAACAGGGCTGATAACGTGGGGTTACGGTGGCCCAGCTGGGACAACTGTACTGGAAGAGAAGCCAACCAATGGGATAGCACCTTGCTCCTTTAGAAATAAACAAACAAACACACAAAGAAAAACAAATGTATTAGCTTGAAGTAAAATTATTAAATAAAAAAATAATTTAGTCATCATTAAACATGTGCTAGCAGGTCTGATCATGGGAGCAGATGTATGTAGGTTGACAAACCTCAAAATATGAACTGAGGGCTGATCAAAGGGAAAAAAGAACATTATTACATTTATTTCAAAAACAATGGTTGTTTTCCATAACAAGATAACAGATAGATTGTTTAGCCATTAATACTTTACTGTTCTAATTTTTTCAGTGTAATCCCTCATTTTACATTATATTGCTATTGTCATTATAAAACTGTTAGAACTTTATTTAAATAAGGACATTAGAACTAACTTTTCAAACCATTTCTGAGTAGAATTGTAGGCAATTATGTGCAATTTTGTAACTTGAACAAGCTTTTATCATGAACTAAAACGTTTTGGCAATGAATAGAGTTGCTCATAATCTGCCCAAATGATGATATATAAATAACAGAAGTTTAAATGAACATCCCATCATGTAATATTAGAAGATGCTGCTTTGAATGTCTCCAAAAATTAGAAAATCAATATCATAATCTTTCAAACAAGGCTACGTTATCATCTTTTTGCACTTTTTTGTTTAATGTTACAGTCCAAAATGTCACTTATGCCCTTTTGATTCACAACCCAAAATACACATTTTCCACATTTACCTGGCAATGTGTGAATGGACCTGTTCTTGCTGGTAGAGTTTGCTGTAAAAAGACAGCAGCAGAGATCTGGTCTGAAGAGTGAGGTGCTTCTGTTGATAGTACGAATAAATTGCAGCCAACAAGTCCTCTGTCACAGCTGTAAAACACAGGAACAGTAGTAAAGTCAAGTCAAATGTAGTTATAAAGCACATATAAAAACAACCACAGCTGCCCAAAGTGCTGTACAGTAGTCAAGTGTCACTTAAAAAAATTAACCTAGAGAAATTCAACCTCCAAAATGGGAAAAATGGCCCTCATGGATGAACTATGTATCTTCTCTGGTGGGTCGTCCACAACCCGTTTGTCTAGAGGTTATTGCTTTTCTTGGAATACTCCACAGACTTGCGTAAAACGTATCCATTGACCATTTATGTAATTAACTGTAATTTAAGTGCTCAAATTTTCATTGCGGACAAATCAGTTTCATCTCCAAAGAGTCAGATGTGTTATATGAATTTATTCCTAAACAAACCATAATTTCACATCTGTTACAATACGCCGTCCTCAGTGTTTTATATGAAACTGCGTATTATTTTGTTAATGTAATATTATGGGTATGTTTTCTGTATTGATCTTATAACAAACACATTTTGAAAAATTGTTTGAAAAATTACACTGGGACATCTGAGATCCTGAAAGAGCATGACCACAGCAAAGGCTCAACCAACACTTACCTCTGCTCTTTTGAGTGAGTACCATCTTCCATACTGTGTCCAGCAGCATGTTGAGCTGCTTAGAGCTCAGTTTAACACCACTGCTCAGAGTATCCTGAACAAATATCCTTAAAGGTGTGAGCCAGCTCGAGTCGGACTCTGTGGTGGGCTCCTGTTTTTGGCTGAGGGACACCATAACCTGACACAAGGTAATGTTTAGCGCCAGAGGGTCCACTGTCATCACGGGCAAAACAGTCACTTGCTTATTCCTACAAAAACAATTGACAAATATGTTTACATAGCAGACATTTGTGAAAAAAGTTATACTGTCTATTCACTTTAAAAGGCAATTTGCATCCGACTGGTGCTTCCTTGTGGTTCTCATCCAACAGACAATTTTATCCAATCAGACAGGTACACTGTTGTATGAGAACCATTTGGAAACATCTGCCCATGATTATCACAAAAAGGTGTTGCTCTGTCATGGATCAAGAGATCAACATGATCAAGAGAACAATCAAGTGTGAGAGAAAAATCTCTCAAAGGCCCTGTACCACTAATTTGGTACAGGGCCTTTGAGTATAAACTTTTTGATCTACATACCGTTTTATTTCATTCTTCTTTTTATGCTTGGGTGTGTC
>KN470717.1:58431-88261 GCA_000787095.1 Periophthalmodon schlosseri | reverse complement strand
TTTTTGAGAAGATGCTGCTTAAAGTCACCCAAATATTCCTTTCGAAACCATGCGTCCTAAAAAAAATGTAAGTTAATAAAAGTTTAAATCAACATCCCATTATTTCGTATTAGAAGAGGTGTATAATATGTTGAAACTATTGCTTTGATGCAAAAATGTTTAAATCAAATATATCATAATTTTCCAAACAAGGGCATAAGGTGAGCACTTTTTTAATGTTAGAGTTACTTTGTGTGCAATGCTTGAACCTCAACCAAGACATTTACAAGCACATCTTAAATCTGATCTATTGCAAAATATGATCATATTATTGCTACTGTGAGAATCTTAAAAAATACATATATAATTTTTCCACCAAAACCGATCACCATTACGGATTTGCATAAATACCACATTCAAATTGTGACTAAACTGGGACTCTACCCAGAACTACACCTGGACAAGACCAGGACTAAAACAGGGCCAAATCAAGTGTACATCAGAATTAAAGTGGGCTCAAACCAGAACCAAACAAGTACAAGTGTGAATGCACCCTTAGTATTAGCATGTAGTATATACAAGTCTTACCAAAGCTTCTTGGTGCTCTGGGTGTGGGGCTAACTTCCGCAGAAGTTGCAGAATGGATAAAACCTGGAACATTACTGACATGGCATCAGGTGTGAGCAGGTGAGCGGCATCACTGCTGTTCCACGAGTTATTATTATTGACACTGGCCTCAACCCAAACTTCAAGAAGAAGAGGAACCAGTGTAGATGCAAAG
This sequence comes from Periophthalmodon schlosseri, assembly GCA_000787095.1. Lineage (NCBI taxonomy): Eukaryota > Metazoa > Chordata > Actinopteri > Gobiiformes > Gobiidae > Periophthalmodon > Periophthalmodon schlosseri. The sequence continues at coordinate 87,501 of KN470717.1, read as the reverse complement.
TTCTGAACTTCCTCTTTTGAGTCCAAACTCTCGCCTATTTCAGTTGTAGAATCACTTTGTGGCCTATTGAAGAAAAGATTTCAATATATGTATAAATACAAGTGTTTAATAACATTTAGGTGGGCCTGTCTTAACAAATTTTGAAGTGGAACCTTTTTCAGTTTTTTTGTACTATACCAATTGGGCTGTAGAAAGTAAAATAATTTACTATCTTTGACTCATTATAGACACAAAGTAACTGAATTATTACATAAATGCATTGTGCCATTTATTTATTGCTGTTTACATTTTACAATAAAAAGAGTTCATTTGGATTGTTTTGCTTTAGAGTCTGTGGTATAAAGGAGTTTCAGTATTACCGTATAAATAATTGTGATTTGGAACAATATATCGCACTTCAAAATCTGTGATTGTGACAAGCCTGGTGGCACCCATAACAACTTAAAAGCGTCATACCTGAGTTTAAAAGTTGAAAACTGAGTTGGTTTGGCTCCAGAATGTTCAAACAGGTTCACAGTGACTTTACTGTAAATGAGCTCCTCCCATGTTAGATTTAGAGATGTGATGTGGCCCTTCTTACTATCAACTGTTCCTTCACTTTGGGCCATATCAGTCTTTTCTACTGGTCTTTCATCAACAACTGCCTGCAGGAATTGACCAAGCCTAAAGACAATGAAACGATGACAATTAAAACATAGCAATACATTAAAAACATACTAATGTTGTAGAGGTGAGCTATATATTGTCTACAAGATAACACTGAACTAGTCTTATTGAAGGAATGTAAAATGTGAGACTAAAGGTGCACTATCTAACTTCTTAGTCGGAGATCCGCCACCTGCTTTTCTCCATAGAGATGTTATTGCTTTGCCAAGAATGTTCCATGTGATAGCATTGCACATATCTTTGTCCATGGATAGATAGGTGACGTTACTAGACCCGGTTACAGGTCTGAGCTCTGGAGAAGTGATCCTGTAAGAATTCATGTTTTTCAAGGCATTTTTGAGCAATAAAAACAGTAATAATTAATTAATTAATTAATTAATTAATTAATGCCATGCCGTACTAGTGTAGAACATTCCTGGCAAAGCAATAACATTTCTTTGGAGACAAGCAGGTGAGAGCACATTTCTGATAGATTACAAAAATGGCACCTGATTATTGTACCGAGATAATCCCAAAATTGACTTTTTCTCAATATCACTCCCTCCTACAGTGTTGACTATTTTTTTTTTGTATCCTTACCTAAGAAGAACATTTAGTCGCCACTGTTGGCTTGTTACAGCCCGACCAGGATTCACTGAGAGTGCCCATGTACGTGCTTTTGAGTCCTGAGCTTTTTTCGCTCTGCCACTGTTTTGTCTATGAGAAATTAACTCCAGAAAGTTGGTGAGGAGCACCGCAGGTCTTGAGGCAAGCAGGGCGGGGTAGTGTTCAAGAAGCACATCCAGGACTTTCATAGCATCTTCCTGAATGCTGACCTCAATATGTGTCATAGCACAAGACAGATGAGCACTGAGCAGGGGGAAAAATGGGGCCACTCGATCTGCAGGGACTGACTGAGCAATGAACCTGTAAAGAGATTCATGCAATTTAGATTACAACAATTTGGGCTGAACAACTTGGGAAAAATATCAAATTGTGATCGCGATTGCGATTACAATTATATTTATGATTCATGTTTTAAGGATTCTGTTCAATGTTCACAGTTTAAACGTGTCCAGAAGAATTGACAAAAATGAAATATGAACTGATAAATCACATTTCATTTGTACAAATCTAAACTACAGGGTTAGTGCCAGTCCTTATGTAGAATAACACAGAATATTTTGTTTGTGGTATGGTACTTCAAAAATAGCAGCCTTTGGTAATTGTGTCCATTCAAATATGCGATTTCAATTAGATTTCAATTAATCTTGCAGCTTTAAGAACAATTGTACAATAAATCATGTCATTGTCTTTTTTACCTGAGGACACGTGTGGCTGCCATACGAACATTCGCATCTTTATCTGTGAAAACTGCAGCGACTTCAGAGAGCAATCGAGAGAGATGTGAATCCAGCAATTGCGGATTTAATGAAAGTAGCTCCCTCAGACCGAGCAAGGCACTGTGTTTTACGTTTGCGTTGTAATGGTGTAGCTGGGACAGAAGATCCTAAAGAAAAGAGACAATAATGTAATATCTCTCAATAGGTTTGGTACTTGTTCTAAAATTTGATGATGGCATAATTTCAAATTCCTTTTAAGTGACAACAATACCCCTTTCTGTATGCTACCATATTTTTGCAAGAGTAAAAAGAAAAAAAAAAAAACAACATAAAATTACCTTTGTGAGGCAAACACTAGACAGAGCCAATAATTTGGGGGATGTTAGTCATACACCAGATTAAAAAAAAAAAAAAAAAAAGCTTTTTGAATTCTTGACAGCAAATTATGCAGCTCCCCTACAGTCTTTACAATGTTACACCATCACTTGAAGTAAACCTATTATTTTCATATTAGCAAAGAAAAGAAGATAACTTACATTTATTCCTAGATGCCTGTGAGTAGTAGGTCCACTTGTGTCTCTTTTCAGTTGATCAGGGAGATGGATTCCCTTTGAACGGAAACTGGTGTTTGTGGCATTGTCAGCTTTGGGCTTTTTCTTTCCAACCTTCAACTTCACTTTCTGGAAATCATCCTGCCTCTTTTTCTTCTTGGCTTTCATCCTTTGATGTTATGTTAAGCTCTGTCAATAATGTAAATATAAATAAATAAACATACAAAAATAAACTACAACATCCAAAATGCTGATCAAGTTTTTAATGTGTTTAGTTTTAAAAATGGTTTAAAAAGGCACAATATAAGGGGAAATATATTTAGAGGTGAGAGCATGGCCTGATACATCTATCATTCTCACCAAATGCACGAGTGACAGTGATCAGGTAACAGCTACATTTATTTTGGAAAAGCTTTCACTGTATTTGTGCCTATGATGATCGCTGTTGATTTAAAGTTATATTAATGAAAGTTTGTGGCGCCAGGGTTGGTGTGCGCCTGGTATGTTATGAGCGTTAGCCACATGCTAACATTAACATAATAGCACACCAAACACGCTGGTTTAACTTACTAGCGCAGGGGGGGTTATGGAGATTGTCCAAGCAGCATTAAACGCTGATGCGAAGATATATAAATGTTTCCAGGTAGTATAATAATAATAAAACAAAAGGTAGCTCGTGGAGTACACCGAAACGGTGTAACATCGGGGTCCTGTGGTGATCATGGACACGGAACATGCAGCACAGCCATCTATGAGCAGAGCAAAGGGAAATTAGAAAGGGAAATAAAGAAAGTCGAGAGTTTGAAGAAAAAGTTACCATTAGTAGGGAACAAGCATGACATAACACCAAGAACAATGTAAAAAAAAAAAACGCATAAACATTGTGGTGTTACCTTTTTTCTATTGAGGCAAAGCTATGGGCACCTATAAGAGTCATCGGGGGGGGTCCTTCCTTGTGCTGTTTCTGCGCAGTAATCGACGCCGTAGTTCTTTTGAGGACTCGCACCAACTATAATTTTTTATTAATTTGGGCTTGGGTTTCTGTTTCATTTTTTGGGTGCCTATATACATAGGTAACAGGTATGGTGTTTTAGCATTTAGCTTTTTGATTGAATCTGTCGCATGGCTCGCGTTCTTTGTGTTCCTCCTCGCTTCAAGAAGCTAAGGAATGTAGCCTAGCTGCATAACTCACACCGGGGGCTCTTTTAGGTTTTGGGGTTTGTTTTTATTGAATAGCTTACGGTTGATTTGGAATAGAAATGATGCAGACAGTACGTAAACGATCACAACTTACTCGCACACTCAAAGGGAGTGCGCTTTGAGCATAGACTTCAGGGATGCTCCAGGCTTGTGAACCAGCTCAAAACGAGCATTTCGCTAAGCGACAATTGTAGAAGTGTTTATTCTTCATTAAGGAATTGCAATTTTATTACTAATACTTGTGTATGCTGTTTGGTGTACGTTATCTACAGTGATGGACCTAATGAATGCACAAGCCTACGCTCCCCAGGCCGCAAAAAGGAAGTTCCCATTCGGGCAGCCACAAAACCAAGGAAAGCGAGGCAAAGCCTCAAATGTAAGTATAACCATTCAAGAGCGACACCCGTGCACATAAAAATCGTCTTCTACCGGCTTCAAGAGTTTTAAACCAGTTGTCCAGAACCTGTCGTAACATTAAAAAAAACAATAACTGAAACTGTTGTAAGTTAACAGTGAACACTTGATCTATCAATCTCTATGCAGCCTGATTGCTGCTGTGATTAATGTCCTGCCATGGTGCACAGACAGGAGTCTGTTGCGCGTCTTTTAAGAGGACAATAACAATGCATTTGATTTTATGTAGCGCTGTTTTTGAACACTCAAAGGCGCTTTACAGTGCATTATTCATTCACTCCACATTGAGTGGTGGTAAGCTACTATTGTAGCCACAGTCGCCTTGGGTAGACTGATGGAAGCGCTATCGGTCCCTCGAAGCCCCACCAACATTCACAGACCACTTACTTCATACTAGGCAAGCTGGGAGAGGTCTTACCAGGACACAAGTTTCCACTAGACTAGAGCCAGAGGCACTCCACTGTGCCTCCTGATATTTTCAGCGGTCTCCCATCCAATTACCAGGCCCAGCCTTGCTTAGCTTCCAAGATCTGACAAGATCGTCACTGCCAAGCAGGCATGGCCACAAATGGATGGGCACAATCTTCTGCCTCATGAACCTCTCCAGCACAGCTCCAACTGAATCCACTTTCCCTTTCCGGTTTCTCACTGGTGAATGGGTTCCCCAGTAAACCAGCGAGAAAGGAGAACAAATTGGACAAGTTGGTTAAGCTGCATACTGCATCCTTTTACGTTTGCATTCACTTGTTCTTTGGTGCAAAATGCACTGCCACCAGTCCTAGACAGCATGTTTGGAGATTTGCAAGGATTTAGTATTGTTGCAGATTTTGCCCTCCTATGCACCCATTGTTTTAGTTTGTTATATAATTAAACAGGAACACACCTGAGAACAGCATATGCCTAATTTATGCCTGGTGATGACCGCTATATTCAAGTCGATAAGGGCTAATTCATGCCCTGAACCCACACGTCTGCTGCCTCTGGAATTGCTATTTTATGGTACATTATATTCTGTCCTTTTTTTTACATTTACAAGGACCAAAAACATACTTGAAGTACATTAGCTCACTGCATGGAGTAAAGATTATTTCATGTTGACAGTTGAGGCACCCATGCCCTTTGAGACCACTGGCTTAAAGGATGCCTGTGACGACCACAGACCCTCCCCAGCAGAAATGTTTTTCTTATTTTATGCAGTGACTTGTTACAACCTGTGTAATTATGTATGCATCCTAAATTTACTGCAAGCTCCAAAGAAAGGTTCACTTGGCATTTAATCTGAGTGCCATGCTGTCACTAATGCCTGTGTCTCTTCTTCATTTGGGTATATCCTACCCTCACAGAGACAGCCGCTGCAGCATTCTGATGAGATCGGTAAGTTTGTTCACTAAATGCCACTGCTAACTCAAGAGGTAAATGAGATTCATCTCTCTTGCCTCTGGCAGTGGCAACTCTGTTTTGAGACTTGGGTCTTAAATAGTTTTGCTCTTATCAGTATTTTTAATGGTGTACTTGTTTTTAAAAGGCTTTATTGTAGCAGTTATTAACAAGTATTCCGACTGCAACGTTTTCTGTTGATTTCACATTTATGGTGGCTGGTGCAAATGCTGTGGCATATAACAAACCAATTAAAACTGCTTTTTGCAGTTTTTCCCCTTACAAAAAACAGGCTTTTGGTCTGTTGTGAAATACTTAGTGAAACACAGAATAATAAACCAAGCTTGGCTCCCTGTTTGATGCAGGTAGCCAAAGAGAAGTTTCCTCCTGGAAGTCAACTACATTCTTTCTGAATCTGCATAAAATGGCATTTTACCAGTGCAGTTCATTTGGTGTTAAACACCAAAACCATGTGGATCTAATGAAGTTTAAAGTCTAGATGTGAAATCATGTTTTATTTTGTTCTAATTGCATTCATATCTTGATTTAAAGTTTATACAAAAGGAAGTACCATTCATAGCATGCCATCACTTGGCAAACGGTTGAAAGGACTCACTGGTGTCTCTGTAATTGGTAAGTGAGCAGACATATAGTCAAGTTATAGTTTATAATTGACTTATATGGGTCATATGATCTTGTCGTAAATACTTGCAGGTCTTCAGTATGTGTGGGAGTATCGCAGTCCCAGCAAGTCCCTTCCACCACACTACCACTGCAAATTGTGTAATGTAATTCAAGTGCAAACTCATATGTTTGAGCATATCAAAGGATGGAAGCACTCCTTTAGATATATAGTAAGTACAGTAATATTCCTAATGATGACATGGGAATAATGATATTGCTACGACAATGTTTATGTTCATTTTTGTGTCCTTTTGAAGAAAAAGGTACATCCTGACAAGGTTCCTTTTGAAGAGGAGGCTGTCCAGAAAGACCAAACGCTAAAACAGACTATTAAAGACAATGCAGTAGAGATTGAGAACACAGAGGGCAGGGGACAGCTCAAGGTGAGAACATAATGCATTGTACAAATGTACATCACATGTACATCATTTCAAGATCTTTTGCCAATAAACCACCCATTATATGAACTTTCTTCTAGGTTATCTTGAAGGAACCTACTGATGTACCAGCATTCAAGGGTTTTTGTAAGTACTTTTAAAGAGAATTTCAATATGGATTTTTTTATTTCATAATTCCAGTGGAACGTTGATTGGACCAGCAGTATTGTGGTTTGGGCAGAAGTCAAAGGTGAAGCGCCCAAACAAACCAAAATAAACATGTCGCATGTTTTTCTGAATTCGCTTTTAGCCATGAATTGATCAAGTGTAGAATCAAGCAGTCTTCTCAAAATATATGCTGAACCCACTCTGTATTGAGTGGGCGACAGTAGCTCAGTTGGTGTTTGTCCACTGATTGAGGTTAGCGGTTCGAATCCTGTTCTCGACATCATTGTTTGAGCGGTCAGATCCACTGACCCACTCGACCCCAGCATCTGCGTACAGTGGTGTGTGTGAATGCGGGAGTGGTTCCTTGATGTAAAGCTCTTTGAGTGCCTTGAAGGTGGAAAAGGCATAAAGCATTTGTACACTTTTCTATTTATTTGAATAGAGACTATGTTCTTATTCTAGATTCAGCCAATCTTGGGACTGCTCCAGCACCAGCCAAAACTACACCATTTGGTAATTTGTTGGTTCTATTGTACAAAATGAATGTATTAACAAAATATTAATTGAAGTGTTCTAATAATCCATGCCCTTTTTCCCAGGTCCAAAACCCTCAAGAGGTGGCTATAGAATGGACGGCTTTGGAGGTTACCCAACACTACAGGCTCCTCCTGATTACACTATGGACCACTTTCATGATATGGGTCTTGACCAAATGGGTGACGAATATGGGGCTGGTGATTTTGATGGTTATGAACCCTCCAGTGACTATACTGATGAGTACAGAGATAGACATATGGAGAGGCCCCTAACAAGGCCCTCACAAAGACCACTACCACGGCCAATGAACCCTCCCACTTTGCCACCACCGCGAAGATCTGCCAATTCAAATGGTGGTGATCTCTCCGGAACATTGCTCAGTTACCTGGTAAGTTCAGTTTATTGTAACACCCTGGTGGTAAAAAGTCTAATGTGAGCATATGTTGATACTGGAAGGATAAAAAAAACTTTCCTGAGTCTTGGGTTTTAATCCCAACTAGTATAAGACAACATAATATTACATACGTGGTTCATATCATGTTGAAAATTTTATTCTATGTTTAGAAAGTTGTGCTTCTAATAATTAATTAATTGTGGAATTAAAATTGGAATAGCTAAAGTATGATTTGAGTTTGAAATGGCATAATTTTTTACTTTTTTTGTAGGATACCTTCAAAATCGAGAATGAGAGCGATGCCCAGCTGGTGTTAAAAGTGACACAAAAGTTGACAGATGTGCTGATGGAATACAGACTCAGACGTGTCGAGGTATTGCTTCTGTTCACTTGCAGATAAAGGATAAAATGGCAAAATCAAAAATATTAAGTGTGTGGGCTTTGTATTTCACAGGGTCCTACTGTGCCTTCTGTGTTTCCACCCCCAGCACCCACAATACCAAACCGCAATGAACAGTACACTGGATATCAAAGTATGCTATACCATTGTGTTGCAGTTTTTTTTGGTTGAACTTGTGTACAATGAAAAATCCATTTTTTGCAGGTTTGTCCAGGTATAGTGATGCTCCATCCCGGTACTACAACTGACAATCTACAGATGAGCATTGCCTCTCAAATATAAATTCTTGTTTTTAGGTGTCTTTTTTTTGGTAGATGTTCATGTTTCAAACCATCCCCATGATAAAATGTTTGCATATATTATGACTCGTCATCTTTGAGCTGTTTTATTAAAAGAGGAAAGGGTTGAACATGTGTGCTTATTTTCTAAAAAAAAAAATGCATTTATTAAAAAAAATAATAATTCAAATAGACTGAACACAGATTATAAAAAGACTTAAAATATTGTTGACTGAATTGGCAACATTAACGGAACTCTGAAGCTGAAATAAAATTTGTTTAATTTGACAATATACTCTGCATCTGCTGCACACTAATAGGAGTAAGTAGTATTTTGCTTCCCAGGAACTCCCTTCCATGATGCATTAAAGCCAAGGCAGCATTTGTCTGAGACTGAAACTGGACCACAGCCTCTCCAATGCATGTGCCATCACTGTCATACAACAATGTGATGTCTTCTTCCTTCAGCTTGTTTTCAGTGAAGAGCCCTTTGATTTGACTCCTCCGCACATCTGCAGGCATGTTTCTTAAATACAGGCATCTCCGTTCCTTTACATCAACTTCGTGGCTTTGTACATCGTTATTGTCCACTTTCCCATACTGATGTGGTTTCCTAGGCCTTGTGTTTTGCTTAGGTTTTTTATGGGACTTTATCATTTTTGTCATCTCTTCTTTGGTTATTGTCGAGACCTCAATCGCATTGGAGCCCACATGACACCCACTGAGGTTTACTGCATAGTCATAATCTTCTTCTTTGTCAAACTTTACAAAAACTTTGTCTGTCCGTTGCCCTTCAGAATCCAGCAAATGGAGAACATTTGAGTGTGCAATATTTGGACATCCAAAAAGTTCTTTTATTTCAGTCTTGAGAATATTCACTGGCAGATGACTGACCATGATAATGTAGTCCATATGGTCAGATGGGTCTGTGGTTTGACAGTTTTTCATTTTTTTGGATGTTTTTTGTATAGAGTCTATATTGCGTTTCTTTCTTGGCCACTCTTTTGAATAGTTCATGGTATCCTTTAAAGGACCCTGCTCTATTGTTAAAGCCTCACGACCACCATCTTCATGTTCTCGTAGCGCATTAATCCACATCTTCTCTGTTGCCGTCCGTACCTCCACACACGCACAGCCCAATGAATTCTGGTTAAAATTTAGGGCTTCAGTAGCATCTTGGAAACTCTCAAACTTCACCATACAACCACGGTTTACTCCCAGCTTTACGTTCAATAAAACCTCCTTTATGCTCAAACCTTGGAAAAAAACGCATATGTCTTGTTTAGTGGTGGTGCAGGGTAGTCCAAACACCCTGATAAAGCCAGGGTTAGGTGGATCGGAGAGAGGCAGTTCTGCTGGGGAGTCACATGGGACAGTTTTTGCCTGAGATGATACAAGTCCTTGAAGTAAAGTGCAAATACCAAGAAGAATTTCATTTTTTGAGTCAAAAGTATCCATGTTTACAGTTTCTTCAGCCCCTGTCTCAAGCTGTGTTGTATCAAAGGGTGAAGCATAGGCTGATCTTTGATCAACTGGTTTAACTTGTACAGGCAATATTCCATCATTTGAGGAATTACAAGCCCTCTTATTTGCCCGATGTTTAAACTTTCTCTTGAGAAATATGTCTACTTTGTGCTCAAGCTCCACCATGCTACTAATCTGCAAGTCCACCTTTGAGTCCTTAAGGAAATGTCCACTTTGTTGCACTGCAAGCATGCCATCTTCCTCGGTGTTAAAAGCAATAAAAGCCTCCCCAAGCGCCCCTCCAATAATAAACACTCCACCTTCTGGTATATGGATCGCTCCAAAAAAGCTCCGGATATCTTCAGCATCTGCCTTTGTATCCAAACCTCGTAGTTGTAGAATAGTGTTCATTTTACTGATCTGCAAAAGATAAAATGCATGGTACATTACTAGTGCAGGGTAACAGGAAACGAAATGCATGTTTTGTTCTTTGTTTTTTTTTGGGGGGGGGGGGTTGCCATTTGACAGTCACATTTCTTCTGAATTCCAGATCACATGCATTGATAGATAGGGAGTTTTAATGTAGAAATCCCCTATGATTTCATTTGCGATTTTTAGACATGACTAAAATTTCGATCTCAATTCCCACTCTAATCCATTTTCATCAGGTCAAATATAACACAGACATAATCATTTACTTAGGGCCCAACTCTCGAGCTCGACAGAAATGAGGATGTGGTGGAAGTGGGATGCTAGCAGAAAACGGCTGTGAAAAAGCACAAATGTTCAAGACTATAAAAATAAGGTAGACTATGAAAAAATAAGGTATTCTCTAAACCAAAAACTTACCACGTGTGCGTTAAAACACAGGATAATCAACAATGACCGCTAAAGTTTTGAAGGGAGTGTCTGTAAAAACATTCAGGTGCCTCTTCTCTCAGTTCCGCCCGCGGGACTGTGCCTTTCTTCCCGCCAGCGGTTCCTCTTTACCCCACTGATTTACACGGGCCTTTTACTGCCATCTGGAGGATTGGGGCACAACAAGCATCAGTCCTGCATCTGTACAAAAAGAGGTACAGTCTCGTTCTTTCTCTAAGTAACAGTCTAACCTATGTGAGTCCAATATATGAGAAAAAAAAAACCTTTATTCTAGATCAGTAATTATAGATATAGAGAGACAATGAATAGACTATAGCCTACTGTAGAGAGCCTACTGTAGCAAACTAAATACCCAAGCATTGACCTAAAATTATAATAATCAGTGTTTCCCATTAATAGAGTCTATTGAGATTGGCCCCCATAATGAAAGTCAATCATATCTATCATAAGACGACATACATTGGCATCACAAAATCACAATTTGTTGCCTACTGTGGTCTATTAACATTCAAAAATAACTCACAAAAGGATTAAATATAGACAATACATGAGATATATATTGCACAAATTATATGATTAAATTGTTCAAACACTGATCATTCTTAACAGCATGGTGTTGCATACCCCCATCATGGATCTATTAAAATAACCCAGATACAGTGGGTGGCAGGCTGCACCTGTGGCTCAGTTCAATGTTTTAATCTGTTTGGGATTCATAACATTGGCTGTATACACCTCTGAACTGGAGTTAGAGGGATAGTGTAGTTTTAGTTTCCAATACAGCTGCTCACCTTTGTAGCTGTCCTGCGTCCGGAGTGGGGTGTGTTCAGGAATTGATCCAAAAGACAAAAGCTCTGATAGTGTAATGCTATTTATTACAAGAACAGAGTATATGCCAATTACAGACAGAAGATCCGGGCGATCTCTGAGCCAATGCGAGATACCCTGAACAAAGGAATCTATCATGTATTTATAGTATCTATTGGTCACCTCCTTCGTAACCTGACTCCTATCCTATGTCTAAAGACTTAAACAGTTCCAGATGTTCTACACATTACTTCTAAGTGTTAGGAATGTGAGCCTCTGAACCCAAACAACTCTATGCATTAGGAACTTAAAGGTGCTGTAAGGCGCACAAGCCTCTGACAGCGGAGGCCAGGTACCACAATAGTAACGTAAGTTGGTGTCAGTTTTTGTCCGTGTTGGAGTTTACCTGTGGCCTTTGGGAGGAAAGCGGGTAAAGCTTTACGAATGGGGTTAGTCAGCCTACTCAGCAGCAAATGGTTCCATTACTTTTAGACATTAACAACAAAACTGGTTGTGACAAAGTGGGCCTTTGTCCCATTAATCTCACCTTAATTTTGTTTGTATTCACACATTTGTTCATTTCCTATAATTTTTCAATATTCAACTAAACAACTAGACATAACTGTCCCGGGTTTGTTTTGTTTAGTCTTTTAGTTATAGTCAACCTTTAATTTAAACATCACACTTACACCTGTTACTTTACAGGTTCTTCCTGTTTAGGAGGGTATTTAAGCAGTGTAACTTCCTCTTTCAGGACTTCAGTGTAGTGCACGTGGTTGTTTGGCAGATTTAATTTAAGTTACTCATTTCCTGTTTTTGTATGAACGGTTTATGTAACTTTCTTAAATTATTTTGGTGTCCAGCCGAAGTCGTCTTTTAAATAAATTTGTCTGGTAAAAGACCACTTATTTATGCACGTCTGCCTCCTACTTTGACCGCGTTGGGCCAGCTTCTCCACACTGATGTTACTATATTTTTTATGATTAACATTTTGACACCTATTTAACATTAAAGGGGTTCTATATACTTTTCTGGTGTGTATCCGCCACCTGCTTGTCTCATGGAGATGTTGTATTGCCTGGATTATTCTTCAGCATGGCATAAAACTATCTACTCCTTAAAACATATTAAAACTTAAAACATACAAATTGTCTAGTATTTATCTTCTTACAACACAGTGATATCTGTATTTATATTGTTGTTTGTTTGTTTGTTTTGTTTTGTTTTTTTCTGGTTAGAGAAATGTCAGAATCAGAGAGGTGTTGTTGGTGCCAGTTTTGCCATCAGCAGACTCCAAGTCACTCCATCAACTTGAGGTAAGGTTTTGACTGAAATATAAAAATTATTAATTAATAGTTATGTATTGTTACAGTTATAATGTTCTATTTATTTTTATAGTACATTCTGCCTGAATATGAGCACTCTGTGTGCACATATGACCCCACTGAAGAGGGGGGATTTAAGGCCTCCATCAAACTGAAGATCAGTGCAGAGGAGTAGGTGCAACAGTGGCTAGAAGCCTTTCAAGACCCTTCCAAAACTACCTGGAAGAAAATGTACCCAACAACCCCTGAGACAGTTGGCCACAACAAGTAAGTAAGTAAGTGAATGTTTTGGAAAATAATGTATGTAAATACGCAGGTGGGACATACAGTGAGAGAGATGGGAAAACAAACAAGAACAGATAGCTTCAATCAAACCGCTGCTTATTCAGATCATTAAAATGTCTGCATCAGTTCAGAATCGTGTTATTAGAATTGATGGTGCATCTAAGAAAGAATTTGTAAACATATCATACCCACCTATTTATAGAAGCGTTTTACAAATAATTTGAAAAGATTGAAATTTTTATCAAATGATGATAATTTTGTGATGGGAAAAGGGGAAAAAAATGATCTGACAGATTTATCTTTATGATATATTTTTACTGTAGCTTTCTCACAGGTGTTTTTATTAAAGACACAGTACTTGTATTCTCTTCTGTATTATGTTATTTATTTTTAAATTTCAGCCTAAAAATTTAATTTTGACAAATACTGTGGGAGATGTGTTTTTAAAATATAATATTGCAGTGTGATATTTCAAACAACGATACAAGGGATATTTCTGCTCTTTAGTTGATTCATTTTATTTATGAAATCCATTCACATTCAAAGGTATTTCTAATTTGGGATTCAACACTTTTCTCTTAATGATCATATTATATATACTATAGTGATTAATTTGCAATATCTAATTCTAAACCTAATTTATAGAAGTTCTTCCCCAAAAAAATTTAAATAAAACTAATTACACAAATTTTCAATAAGATCTAGTTTACCGAAATAATAACAAGATATCAAAAATGCCCTCTGCATTTTTCTTCTAATATGTCAACAAAATAAACCAAGACATTTAAGCCAGGGTCTGACCATTTTTCAGATTTATATGTCCCATATATGTACAATTTTGGCCATATTTGTAAACACTCTATTGTAAGACTATTTATATACGAAAACACTGCATGATGATGTGCACTTGTAATACATTTTATACTTGCATTTATTTAGGTAAACTACAGTAGAAGTTTAATTGACATGTCTAGATGATTTAACTACGAGAGTTTATGTATTACATCGCCTCACCAGTAGGAGCAGCAGTGCACCGCGCCTCGTCTGCCGGAAAACAACAAGAGGAAGCAGTCCGTTGTTTACCATGGCGACGGGGACGCTACCATCTGTTTTATCCTCATTTTGTTTCGTTTTTATGTTCATTTATCTTGATAACTTTAACGTTAACGGTCAGCAGTACATTATACCGTTTAAAGAGCCTATAAACTGCGGCACGGAGGAGTTTTATGATATTTCCAGTCTGTCGTGTGCAAGCTGTGGTTCCAACCAACGCCGCAGTAGCACAGGTTTGTGGATGCTACACTCATAAAGTTAAAAATGTTCAAATAAATATAAGACAAAAACTGTAGCTGTCACAGATGACCAGAGCCCAGTTTAAGATGTGCTGTGTGCATTTAACAGAACCAAACCGAGAACTGAGTCAGAATAGAGATTAGTACTACAACCAGTGAACAATACAATCAGTGAAGATCAAATTATTATAGTAACGCTACAAATCAATACTTGTCGGTCCAGTTAAACTGTACTAAACTCGTACAGAATATAGACTAAACCAGGTCTAAAACATTTGTATTTATTCATTTGATATGGTTTTAGCAATTACATTGGACAAACCAGATGCATTGTTCCAAGTGCTAATTTTCAACAGTTTGGGGCAGTTCAAAGTCTTACAAAATGTTATTAGCCAGAGTAACGTGCACAATTAATCATCTACATTTCATACTGCATGATCCTGTGTGAAAATCTGCCTGACTTCAGCCACAGTTTCAGGTCTGTTAAAGATGTTAAAGTCCGCCTGCAGTTTTAGGTCACTGGGAGGAGTCTTGGTCTAATAGAAGAGAAACTGGACTGTCCAAAAGATGTTTTGAACATTGAGATAGGGTTAGGGTTGAACTTTGTAACTACACAGTCCCCACTGACAGAGGAGACCAGGATTAAGATGTGTGTAACCCAGGAATAATCTAAGACATGACTAATAAGCAAGAACTATACACCAGAATATACCAGGAGTAAACACGGATTTATCTGGTATCATGGAAGTCTGTACTTTTCTGTGTGGAGATGATTTTAAACAATGTGACAATAATTGTGACAATCATTCATAGGTTTCTTCACCTCTAAATGTTGAAAAAGATTGAAGAGCCAATTGTGCAGATAGGATTTTTGTTTTTACACAGTGTCTTTTGTTAAATTGCCTGTTTCATTGTGCAAATTAGTTGAAAAGATTAAAATCTAATAAAATTACTACAATTTTGTGATGGGAAACTTTGCAAATATTTTGGCAATAGATCTATACTTTTCCCTCTAGAAATTATATGTGTTAAATGTAAAACTAAATAATGACAATCTTTCATAGGTCTTTTTTGCATCTGCAAAGTTGGATATTTTGCCCTTATCACAGAAAAATCACCTGTGTGTCAAAAGTGTCCTACAGATAAACCCGTAAGTGTACCTTTTTATGTACTTTATGATATGACAATGAACAGTAAAATGATTTGAGTTAATCAATGTGTTGTCTTGTGGTGCAGGCTGTAACGAAGGATGGGTTTGGCTGTATTCGCTGTCCAGGCAGTCTGAGTGATGAGGGGTTTTGTACATGCCCAGTGGGCAGTGTCCTTAGTAAGTGCATAATACATAGTGTAATACATATGTTTCATGATAATTGAACTTCACATTTTTTAAATTTTTTTCAGTTGAGAGAGATCTTAACGGCAACGTTTTAGAGGAAGCCAAGTGTGAGGTGTGTAATGGCAACAAACCAGCCTCTTCAGTCCCAAACATCAATGGAGAAAGGTATGAATTATACTTTAGGTCAACAACAGTCATTTTATCCATAAAGTAGAGAGAAATGTTGATCTTTGTTTTGTAATAAGAACGATACTTTTATAGTATTAAACCTTTTTAGGCTATTGTCCAAAAAATATATTCAGCTTACTTATGCAAAGATTGTATGCCAGTGTTTGTTTCATTTGAGTAAGTCCTGTAATCATATCCATTGCATTCTTAGCTGCCTCTACTTCAATGTCCTTAATTGCCTTAACCTACAATGTGTCATGAATCTTTTTAGGTGTGAGAGATGTCATACCTCTTTCATTAATACCTCCTGTGCATGTGGATCTCCTGGTATTCTAGTGAGTGTGGCTACTGCAACTATTACTACAACAGCATCTACTACTACAGCAACAACAACAGCTGCTACTACTACTACTACTACTACTACTACTACTACTACTACTACTACTACTACTACTACGCTCAAATATGTTTTTTTTTCCACAGTCTGGGGGATTATGTTTTTCACCAGGAAGTCTGCCAACCAATGTAAATCCAAGTGTGAATTTTGCTCAGTTGGTGAGTTTTCCTTTCATGTTTAAATGTAAATAGTTACACTGATGAATGCTGTGTTTTTCATTGAGCTAATGTAAACTATCTCCTCTTGTGTCTCTTGCAGAAGATTAATGTGCACTCAGCCTGGTTTGTAAGAAATCTCTACTCTTCTGCAGCTGCATGTCTGGTAAAGTGGATATATTCTTCTCATTCCTTTTCTCAAACTAAGTTGTCTCTAAAACAGCATTACAACACATTTAAAAAGGCATTTTCAGTCATATAATCAATCAGTCAATCAATAAATATCACTTTTTTTGTCCCCGAGGGGCAATTTAAGCACATTGAGCTGTAAAATACAATAACAGTAGAAAGTTCAAACAAAAGTTGCAGTGCAGCTCAACAGGTAGGGTCATCAGATGTGTTAGGGCAGTTTGAGGTGAGTAGCAGCCCTGAGGACAAAAGTGTACCTCCTCTCTGTCCTTTATGTCTTCTTTGCCCTACAGCATCACAGCAGTGTCCAGCAGGTGAACTCTGGAGACACAGCAGGAAAACCTCTCCTAAGACTCACTCTCGCTTTTCTCTGTTGTTTCCGTCGGTGATGAGACAGGCCATTCCCTCTGGAACATCTTCCGCCTTATTTGGTGTAAAAAGTCTGTAGTGTTTCAGAGCTAGCTGGTTAGCATAGCTAGCTTCATGCAGGGTTGTCATGGATACAGGAAAAACTCCTCAAATCACACAATCCAATAATCCTTAACTTCCATCCTTTGAACTGCACATGCTGCACTTCTAAGTTTATTAAAATCACAAAATGTTAAGTTAAAATTTTAAGATAAAAATGTAAAAACTTGGGGTGGGGGGTAGCTAATGCTGGCCGGGGATCCAGAATACACACTTCCTCAATACCCTCTGTATAAAAAATACTGAGAAGTATCATTCAGGACTAGCTACGCAAAAAATTTGCATAAATTAAACAAACATGATATAATAATCTTTTGACACAGGAGCTTGTTAGAAACATACTATAAAGTTCCTATAAGTTATTTTTTCTTAAATATTTAGATGCTTAGTTATTATAGATTCATTTGTGTCTTATTCACATTTGTTTATTTATCGTTGTAGGTTTTTTCAAACCTGACGGCATGCCAGGCTCTTGGGAACATGTGTGTTTTAAACATGCACTCTTTCAGTGGTGTGAGCACTGATGCCTGTGGTCTCTTCAACACCATCTTTAGATCGAGAGCGGCTCTGAGCTCAACCCATGACATCTCATACTGGTAATTATGACTGATTTATAGACGATGGGGTGGTTGATATTTACCGAAAAGGAAGGCTCACCAGCAACAGTCCTTTGTCGAAATAGTAATTAAGTCATTCAAATCAAAATATTATATATTTTGAATGGTCCTCTTAAAACCTTTCAGTCAGGAAGAAATTATTTGCCTGAAATGCCCATGAATAATTTAGCAAATTTTCATAACCCAGATTATGATTGTGGAAATAATATTTGAAAATGCTGTATACTGGCTCTCTTTTTATAGATTCACAAGTTTTTAGATTCTTTTTTTTTTTTATTTAGTATTTGAGTTTTACTTAATTTATCTTTAGGAGAGTCAACTTACCCTGGCTTTATTATGGGGAAGAGCCAGGACTGGCGATTAGAGTGCTTCAGACGAATCCAGTGCCTGTTGGATTTAGTTTCAGAGGAAAAAACGAGGTAATATGAAAACTGATGCCAAAGAATGAACTTAACCTCGTAGCATGTAATTCAGATAAGATAGTGTCTTATGATGTTTTGTCTTTTTACAGTTTACTGCCATTAATCTGGTTGCTGCTGTTTATGATGTGAGAGGAGAGTTTCTTGGATGGGAAAAGATCGGTCCAGGTAATCTACAGGTAACACGTTTTTATTGTAAGATATTTTGGTAACATTTTATTTCAACATTACAAACACAAACTTATCTGTGGACTTTTCCATCACTCAGCTTTGTCCAGACACTGCTGTGAGGAAGGCAGCAGCCTATAATTTTGGGACATCATACCAAGAAAGTGTGAGTATCTCTTCTTTATCATAATATGTAAAGTTTACAACATTATTAGGGGCAACAGTGGCTCAAACAGTAGAGAGGTGTTCTTATTATTAGAGGGACCCAGCTATGACACTTCATTCACCTTGCCTATGAATGTGGTAAGTGATTGGTTGGAGGCTGCTGACTGATTGGCACCTACAGAAATAGCTAATCACCCTCAAGTGTTGAGAATGAATGACTAATTGCCTACCATAGTGCTTTTGAGTAGCTTGTAAAGAATATTCAATTTATTTTTGTATAGCTCAAAATCACAACTGCAGATTCTGGCAGAGCTTAACAAGATTGTTGATTTAACCAACAGAAAGTTTGAAAATCAAACGCCAAAGTCATTGGTCAATAACAGACCAGCAGATTCCCAGGAAACAAGCGAATGGATAATCCTATTATAATAAACTGTGTGTCTGCAGTGTACCCTCTCTATCAAAGACCTGTTGATCTCTCATCCGGAGCCGTTGTTCTATGACGTCTTCATGGATCTTGGAGGTGATCAGAACAAAAAGCTTCTTCCATTACCCACACTGGTCAACAACCAACAGTACAATGGAAGGTTCTTCAACCAAGGCACTTTTTATTCTTTGTCATACTATACTTTACTATGGCAATATCACAACTTTAATTTGACTCATTTTGCTTCAAACAGAAAGTATGAAAAACTGGTACCTGACCCGGCGCTTGTTTCTCGTGGATACTTTAAGTGGTCGAGAGAAAACCTTGAGTTCAAATCCTAAAGTGATTCGTGTGATTAAAAGTCTGACCATAAAGTGAGATTGAATACAACATAGTGATATATGTAGTGTTTATGTGAGTTCATTTAATGTATTTTTCTGAATTAGATTTCAGCTTGTTCCTCGGACACAGGAGGGGCAGGTTTTCCCCCCTCTGATCACTGTCACCTACAACGATGTCCCCGTCACAGATATCAACACACAGAAAGTGACTGTAAGTTTCAGATTATTCACATCATTAACATTTAAAAGTATACTATGTAACTTTTCTGGAGGAGAGTCTGCCCCCTGCTTGTCTCCATGGAGATGTTTTTTTGCTTTGCCTAGAATGTTCCACAGTATGGCCTTAAACTTATCTCATCTGTGTTTATGGAGACAAGCAGGAGATGCCACCAGGCCAAGTTACAGGTCAGATCAGTGTAGAGGTGAGCCTGCTTACAGTTCGAATGCATGTTTTTCCAGGTATTTTGAGCAATAAAAACAGCCAAAAAATGACTATTCCATAATGGCAGACACTCACCAGAAAGTTGCATAGTGCACCTTTAAAATAGGAGTGGGTGATGATGACAAAAATTTGACCTTGTTTTCAGACATCTTTTTCTGTGGAATATGAAATGGATCAGACTGAGTCCAATTTAAAAATGAATGTAAGTGAATAGTGGTAAATATTGTAGATCAGATTTTGCCTTTAATGATTTAATAACAAGTGATATTCTTATGCACAGACGGCGCTCGGAGTTTTGGGAGGTGTTGCAGTTTTGTATTCACTGCTAAAAACTGTCAGCTGGAAGAGGAGGATTGCGTCATCACTTATTGATGCAGGGGTATTTTATTCTATTTTATAATTAAGTTCTCTATTAAGAAAAACAGTTTTTAAAATTTTTCCCCTTCTTTCCGTAGACTATATTCAAGTTTTTGTTATTCTACGCGGGAGATCTGGCAAATGTTTTCTTTGCTGTCACTGTTGGAACAGCACTTTACTGGCTCATATTTTACAAGGTGAAATACCAATGTACACTCTTGATATCTGAGCACAGCTGGTCTCCTCACTGTGTCAGCGAGGGGTTTGGGAGTGCTGCATGTTATTTAAATTTCTTCTACGGGTGGAGCGAACAGACAAGCAATCAGATATGTGACACTGAAAAAAGTTGGGTTAATCCTATCTGTCCATTGCAAAATAATTCTAAAACTGAACTGACTTGAGAGCACAAACCATGCATCTCTGCAACTGAACCCCAAACATGTAGAATATTTAAAAATTCTCCAGCTAAGTTAGTCCTGACAAAGCCTCGCTCAAGATCTGGAGATGGGTCCCTACTGGTCCTGACAGCTTGCCCCTGCGGCACTGAAGGATGAGTCAAATGCAGAGGACAAATTTCTGTACAGGAACAATAAAATATACCTATACCATAAAAAATTAACAAACATGACTGTACAATTCTGTTTGTCCTGGCCACAGGTGCAGTGTAAGGGGTTTCTAGATCTTGCATCTGACTTGTCACTCCAGCTTGAAATGTGTCTTATTCTGTTTTTCCTCCTTTTTAATTTATAACTTCTGTTTTTACTGCATGTTCTTTCTACTGCGGCTTTCTGATTTTTCCACTCTTTTCAGACTTTAAAGGCAAGTCCTTTTCTGTCCCAGCCCTTTTTTTTGCAAAGCATTGTTTTTTTTTTTACTATACCAATGATTGGAGTTTTTATTCAATTGTTTACTTACTTTGTTTAGGCCCAGCAGTTTGTTTCTGTGTTACTACCACTTCCAACTCAAGAAGAACAGTTTGTCACATACATCGGATGTGCTTTTGCGTTAAAGGTGAGACAAAAAATGATTTTGATGCAATGGTTTGAACAACATTCAGCACTAACAATGATGAATGTTTTGAATCCAGGGAATCCAGTTTCTTCACAAACTGACCCTTCAGTTATCTGTGGATATGTTCTTAATCGACTGGGAGAGGCCACGCAACAAAACTGGCACCAGAACTACCCAAGGTCCTATGGGCTTTCTTTCATTGTATTGTATTTCATTACTTTTAAAATATCTGGTACAACTTTATAATAACTACACCTTAATTAGCCTTAATAAAACCAGAAAAAGGACTTAATTCATAATTAAAGTGTAGCTATTATAAATCATTACTAAATATTCTTAAAACATTTACTCTTCTTCAGCTGGTGGTGAAGTGAAGCGTGACCCTGCCCCCGTGAGCATCTGGAGGACTTATTTTGTGGCAAATGAATGGAACGAAATTCAGACTATTCGAAAAATTTGCCCCACATTTCAAATCATGGCCGTTCTTTTCTTTCTTGAGGTAAATAATAATATACAACTTTAAAGGTGCACTGTGTAACTTTGTAGGTGGAGGGTACGCCACCTGCTCGTCTCCATGAAGATGTTATTGCTTTGCCTACAAAGTTCCAAAGTAAACAGTAAACAGCATATTAAACTTGTCTATCTCTATGGAGACAAGCAGGTGATGCCACCAGGCCAAGTTACATGTCAGATCTTGGAAGAAGCGACTGCTCTCACAGTAAAAATGCATATTATTAAAGGTATTTTTGACGATTAAAAAATATATATATGTTTAATGCCTTACCTTGGAACTTTCTAGGCAGTAACATCTCCATCTCCTACAAGAAAAGTTTCATAGTGCATCTGTAAGCGGAAGAAAATATTTTGAATAGTAAGATGTCATTACTCACACATTACTGTTTCTTTAGGTAGTGGGTTTTTCAAACTTGGCTCTGAGGGACCCATCACCTTTGTTAGAGCGCCCCCTGCAGGCATACACCCCTTCCTATAGCCTGATTCTACGCTATGGGGTCACTACAGCACTGTGGCTTTGCATTGGACTGCTTCAAGTGATCTTTTTCACTCTCTTTTATGAGTGTTTCGTTGAGGACAAAATCAGGCAGTTTGTGGATCTCTGCTCCATCAGTAATGTTAGAAGAGTAATTCGTGGAACTACCAAACATATTTTTGTTTTAGTGATATAAGAAATTGAGATGTTTTTACAACTTTTCCTTACAGATATCTGTGCTGCTTTTATCCCACCGATGTTTTGGTTATTACATTCATGGACGCTCAGTTCACGGCCACGCAGATACAAACATGGAAGAAATGAACAACAATCTAAAACGTGAAGGGGTACGTACTAGAGTTTATCTTTGTTATGACCCTAACTTGAGAAATATATCAAAAATATCCTTATTTTTTATTTTGTAAGGAATCCTTGTGTGGTCAAAGGGGTCTTCTTCCCAACACGGACACTCAGACGTTTCAGATCTCTCTTGCGATCCAATTAAGGAATCAATATGACCGAATACGAGAGCCACTCAACAGGGTTTGTGTCTAAATCATCATCTCTATTCTTAACATTTTGTCATTTTTTAAATTTTTTTATTTTCAATTTTACAGAGGTATAGACCAGCCCGACTGTTAGACACATCTTCTGGAAACCACTTTGAGCAGTGCACCAGAGCCTACAACACAATGAATCACTTCCTCGGAGCTGTTATTGACCATGTTAGTAAATCATACATCAAATTCTCTGAACTTCAATGCACAACAGAAATAATCGTTTGATTAGTTTACTAATTAAAAACATAATTTCTTGTAGACTATTAAAATAATTGTGAAATGTTCTTTGAAATAAATGTTTAGTCTTTTTGTTTACCATAGGCCCACCCAGCTTTGGACTACATTGTAAGAGACAAGTTAATGCTTGAACGTGTGATTGGGATGGAGTTTCTTGAACCAAATGACAAAAGTATCTTCTACAATGGTAAGATCAAAAATATGACTCAGACTTTATTTGTATTGTACAGTGTTTTCCCACATATTTATAATGGGCTATGATGGCACTGAAAACCCTTAAATAAATCTCTCTTGAATATATTATAGAGTAAAAGTATTTAAAGGTCCACTATGTACCTTTTCTGGTGGAGGGTCAGTCACCTGCTTGTCTCCATGGAGATTTTATTGCATTGCCTGGAATGTTCCTCAGTATGGCATTAAATGTGTCTATCTTCACGGAAACAAGTGACGCAACAACAGAACAAGTTACAGATCTGTGAAGAGGCGACCCCCACTCAGAGTCAGAATACATGTTTTTCAAGGTAAATGAAACTGAGTGCAAGGCAAATAAGTTTAATGCCATATTGTGGAACATTCCTGTGTACAAGGGCAAGTAAAGAAATAACATTTCCATGAAGACGAGTGGGTAGTAGCAGTTTTAAATACATATTTATCTTATTCTTCAACGCCCACTTTTACTGAGGACTACTACTGACCCACACTTCTTGTAATCGTATTTCTAGTTAACCGGGAATTCCATTAAATTTCACTATGGAGAACTAGATAAGTCTTGTTGATTAAATATTATATAAAGCAGGTGGAGAAGTCTTATCTTATCTGCTACCTTATGCAAAATCACTCAACTAAAAAAAGAACAAAGCTATTGGCCTGAATATGGTGAATAGGACAGTTTAAGGTGCAAATATCCTCACCTCTTATACCAATTTACTCTTCATCTTGCTGTTACTTCAAAACAGGCCAAGGAGACTGCCATAACTGTCTCAAGAAATGGGAAACACAGCTGTATATATATAGTTAAACTATACTTGGTCATTGATTTATCATTTTTGTTTTTAGATGAGGCCCATTCGTTCAGTGATTTGCTTTTTTATGGAAATGAAGCCACGCTGCTGATCTTTGATACTTTATTCTTCTGTGTGGTGGACCTCGGTTCTCAGAGCTTTGTGCTTGCTGCTATCCTCACATACTTGCAGCAGATGGTAAGAAGTACAAATTTAACACTTCATTATATGTGTAAAGCCTGCATTTGGAAATCTATTAATATTTGTATTTTTGCAGCTCTTCAGAGTGATTCGTAATGCTCTTGGAAGAAAGAATCTAGCAAATAAGACACTAGTAGATGAGCGATTCCTTATATAGACCGTTATTATAGTTATATTGTAATATTGAATTTTAATTTTTGAAAGGATTTTTTTTTTTTTACAACATTGTAAATATATTTTTGTAAAGGTGTTTGTATTTGTTTTGTATTATTAAATCTTTGCTTACATGATGTGTCTAGTTTTGTTTTTTCTTATATAATTATGTTAAGATAGAACTTGGTCAGTGGAGAAATTGTCTTAATTCCTAATATCTGTTACCTAAGTGTGCATTCAAACACTCACAAGGAAATGTACAAGGAAAAGTGAGTGTTGCATAAATTATAAATATAGACTTTAAATGCTGTAATAACGGTGTAATAACGTAAGCATATTTTTTTTTTACAATGTTTAAAATTTTATAAAACGTTCTTGCTTGTTTTGGGTGGCTATACACAATATATTTTCATGTACTGCACAAATAAAAGTAAATTATAAGAGCAATATCTTTGAGAGGGCGTGGAAATGTTGTAACGGAGTTACGCTGCGCGGGTTTGGCCAATGGGCGCAGAGAAAGACTCGCCCCTGAACGACTCCGACCTCAAAATCTGCACTGAAGACATGAACTTTTATAACTTCATGTTCGTCACATTCAGGTGAGTTATAAGTCCTTCATAATAACGGTCTTATATGTACGGTTTTGTATAATATGACTTGGTTTGCGTGTTGATTTTAATGGAAACGCCCATGAGAGCGTAGCATAGTAGTAGGTGGGGTAACACAACTAGCTTTAGCCTAAATTCGTCTCCTTGACTGTCAGTATTTTGGGAATGTCACTTAAAATTATTTATACATGCACAACAAAGCTTTCGTCACAGTTATTGCACCTCTTTAAATCAGCGTACAATCTGGCACGGTTGGCTAATTGCCTTGAGGCGAGTCACGGAGAGGTTACCTTGCCACTAGCCGCTAAAGAGCCATGCTAAATGTCAACAAACACGGCAACTTTCTGCAGACAGCCAAGGATGGATCATATTTGCATCATTGCGGTGTCTTGTCAGAGCTTTTCAAGGTATGATTTGAAATCAGTTCATAGACTATAGGTTTTATTTATATTAAAGAGAGCAGATTTTGTGTCAAATCTCTATTAGCCCAGTTGGCTCATCCACTCTGCTGACACTTATGGTATTTGCAGGTGATCCCATTGATTATGTAATAATTGGATCCAGCTCAGTAGGTCATGGACTGACAGACCATTACTCAAATTTAGGACTGACACTGATACTCTAGTCCGAACTATTTTAGGCTGCCCTGTGAACCATGCTTTATGAAGCAGGACAGGAGAGCAGGGGCCAAGAGACGCTGAGCTGTTGGGAGTGAAAGAAGCTCTGAAAATTTAGCTATTTAGGCCTTAAAAACCTTGTATCAAAAAATCTTTATATAACGTGGAAACAAGTGTAAACCTGAACCTTTGGGTTAAAACTGGTGAGACATTTTATCTTTAAAAGGACAAGTACAGGGCTAAAATGCCATTGTTCTTCACTCTAAACTACTCTGCTCTCTGGCTCTGATGCTTACTTGCTAAAAGACTTTTTTATTGATTGACTCAATCAGTTTAAATGATGAAAAGTGTTTGTGATTTCTCTGTGCTGTTTTCAAAAAACAGTAATGATTTAGAGTTCGTGCATATGAAGTGGATACCTCCTCAGATGACATCAGTGTTTTATTTTCATTCACAGTTTTAGTGAGAACAGAAGTTACTCATTAATCTCCTTTCACTTTGGAACAATGGCTGATTTTATTACAAAGCCAAAGCTTGTTCTCAGCAGCAGTTAACGTGGGGGCATATACACAGTTTCCACTGTCTTAGCATCAGTAGCTTTCCGGGCGGTTTGTTTGCTCACTGTTTGCCTAATGGCCCCTGACTCCAGTGTGACCTTAGGAGCACACAACAGGAGGGCCGCTGTTTGTTTGTCCATTGACAGTACGTTCTGTCCACAGTGCACCTTGAGCCATGGTCGTGACGTCTCAGGTCCTGAGGGGTTTGCCCCGAGCCAAAGTACTGGCCCCCTGTCTGTTACCAACCCAACATCAGCTGCCCCACCTTGGACCCTCTTCTCACAAATCACCATGGAGACGTGCCTTGGGCTCCAGGAGTTACCAGACGAGCTCTATGCGGCGCAGCTACATTCTGACCCCTCCTCAGGTCAATTCCATTCTGAAAGCCAACGAATACAGCTTCAAGGTGTGTGGTGACATGGAAACTGCAGGTTAACTTTTAGGCACTTTTATTATATTATTATGATAGTTTTAATGTAATGTATTATTATGTTTTTAGATCCCCGAGTTTGATGGGAAGAATGTGTCAGCAGTGGCAGGTTTTGAGAGTAACCAGCTCCCAGCGAATGCTCCGATAGAAGACCGCCGCAGCGCAGCCACATGTCTGCAGACACGAGGAATGTTACTGGGAGTGTTCGATGGTCACGCAGGCTGTGCATGTGCTCAGGTAAAGACTCGTTCATCTCATTCTTGTGTTAACAGTGACAGGTTTACTCTTTGTTGTGTGATATATTTATCCTAGAGTAGTTCTTCTGTTTTCCTCTAAGCTCAGAGTGAGTGTTTTTTCTATCACTTTGCCGTGTCTCTGCTTTGGTTTACTCTGTTGTGTGATATAATGTTTATTATAATTTATACTGTTTTCCTCTAGGCTCTGAGTGAGCGCTTGTTCTATTACATTGCTGTGTCTCTGCTGCCCCATGACACCCTGTGTGAGCTGGAGGCAGCGGTGGAGGCCGGCCGCGCCCTGAGTCCCATCCTGCAGTGGCACAAACACCCAAACGACTACTTCAGCCGAGAGGCACAGACGCTGTATTTCAACAGCCTCAGGACGTACTGGCAGGAGCTCATAGATCTAACAAGGTAAGCCAAGTCCATCCACTTTTTATTATGGCCTCATGACAGGTATATAACTTCTCTTGTGGGGATTCCACCTGGAGGATGCCCAGTCTCGTCTGATAAACAGGGTTGGGTATGGTTAGTACTTGGATGGGAGACTTATAGGACTATAGTGTTGTTAGGCAAGATACTTCACCCACCTTGCCTAGTATGAATATGGTTTGTTAGGGATTGATTGTTGGTGGTTGAAGGGGCCGATGGCGCAAATTGTCAGTCTCCCCCAGGACAGCTGTGGCTACAGTTGTAGCTTACCACCACAGAGTACAGAGTGAATGAATAATGCACTGTAAAGAGCTTTGGATGTCTTGAAAATCGAATGCATTATTATTTATGTGTATTTCTTAGAAACGTACTTGTTCTGGTTCTGGTTGATTAATTGGCAAACTCCAAATGGGTATTACACCAATGAAGGGAGAGAGAGTGTGTGATATTAAGGTTTTGCCAAAAAAAGTCATATGTGGCTGGTTCCATCTATAACATGACTCATACACTGTTTCTGATTTTGTGTTTTAGTCCAGGGGAGATCCCAGACACGCGGGAGGCTCTGTTAAATGCCTTCAAGAGACTGGACAATGACATGTCGCTGGAGGCTCAAGTACGTGTGCTCTGCTCGCTGTTGTACAAACAGAATGACACATCACACACACACATCACATTTCTCAGAAGATTTCACAGCTTCAGAACTGTTCCCCAGCATCAGGAGGTTACACAGGGACTGTTTCAGGTTTATAGATCACCTCTTCTTCCTGCTGTGTCTTGAGCTAAATATAAACTTTACGAGGAGCTCTGGTTTCATCACCTCTGCAGAGAATTCACTAACTTATGGGGGCGGCAGTGGCTCTAGTGGAAATTGTTGTTGTGTTTTTAAGCAAGACACTTGACCCACAGTGCTTAGAATGAAGGGAATGTGTGAGTGTTGGTGGTGGTCAGAGGGGTTGATGACGCAGATTGGCAGCCACTCTTCCGTCAGTCTACCCCAGGGCAGTTGTGGCTACAACAATAGCTTACTACCGCTGAGTATGGAATGAATGAATGAATAATGCACTTTAAAATATTTAGGTGTCTTGAAAGGTGATTTATAAATCCAATGCATCATCCTGAGTGTTCTATGTGCTGCAGGTGGGAGACCCCAACGCCTTCCTGCACTACTGGGTCCTGAGAGTGGCCTTTTCTGGAGCTACGGCCTGTGTGGCCCATATCGATGGACCAGATCTGTACGTACACCATCACATTTATATAATTATAACCCAGGAAACTAACATACAATTTATTGAGAATATCCGTGTCTTATCTCTGCAGATTTATAGCCAATTCAGATGCTATTAACCACACAGTCTTTGCACAGAACAGAGAGCATTGTAATTTATTTAAATAATATTTTTTACCAATACATACCTTTTCATCACAAATTGGTTTGACAATTCATATGATTCCTACTTTATTAACATAAACATTAACATGCATTTTAGAGATGGATTGGTAGATATTTGCACTTTTTAGCACATCCTTAAAACAGGACCTTAAATCTCCAGCACAGGCCGATGGCCGACCTGCTGCCTAAAGAGTAGGCTCTTATAGGTTTGTGGTTAAAAAAAATGGACTGTGGGTAAGATTGGGTAAAAGATTGTGGGTAAAATAACATTATTTGGGGAAAATAATACAGATCTGCCAAAAATATTGGCAGAATTTATCGGCCAGTGGTTTCTGTTAGAGAAATTCCATTTCTGTGCTGTACTGAGGGCACTCACTGCCAGCTCAGTGCAGCACAGAAATGGAATTTCTCTAACAGTTTCTCTGGATTCTGTACAGTCGGGATCGGCATCGGCCATGGGAAAAAAAAAAGACTGTCCATCTTTACATTTTATTGAGAATATCAGTGTCTCTTCTTTCATACAGATTTATAGCCAACTCTGGTGACGCTCGGGCTGTGCTGGGGGTGCAGGAGGAGGATG
>KN470717.1:23752-58353 GCA_000787095.1 Periophthalmodon schlosseri | reverse complement strand
CACAACGCCCAAAACGAGAGTGAAGTGGCTCGGATCAGGGGCGAACATCCTCCATCGGAAAGAAAGACTGTAATTAGACAGGTACTACACTTTTTCAATTATCAATTCTACTAATATTGATTTCTGATTTGTTTTTAATTAGAAGTGAGCACTGCATTGTTTACAAGAGAATAGCAACATTTATGCTTTGAAGAAATGTAACATTTTTGTGTAAACTGTCAAAAACCTTAAAATGGCAGTTTAAAGGTTATTTTTGCTCTTTTGTGGTTAACTTAACAAAAAAAGTGAATGTGCTGTTACACGTTAACCTCAACCAAAACTTTTGGCACATTTTAAGTTCCTTACTCATTGCAAAAAAATGACCTGATTATCATTATTGTGAGAATTCTCTGAAAAGATTTGGATATCTATTTTTGTTAGTATCTCCCACCCTTACAGTTTGCTCTAAGTCGCCTTTCTTGCCCTCAGGATCGCCTGCTGGGCCTTCTCATGCCTTTCCGTGCATTCGGTGATGTAAAGTTCAAATGGAGCATTGAGCTGCAGAAGCGCGTGTTGGAGTCTGGGCCTGACCAGCTTCATGAAAACGAGCACACAAAGTTTATTCCCCCGAACTACCACACACCCCCGTACCTCACCGCGGAGCCAGAGATCACATACCACCGACTGAGGCCACAGGACCGCTTTCTGGTCAGTAATGTTTTTATATATCGCAACCATTAGACTAGAAAATATATGTTTAAATGAAGGTTTAAAGTGGGACTGAACACCTAAACTCCTCCCACAACCACATTTCAAATAGAGTTGCTAAAGTGGGCAGTACCTGGAGGACTAAAGAAAAGAGTGAGGGGAGAGGAGGGGTCTGGACATATAAGGAACAGTGTAATTGGTCTAACAAGTATCCACACTTCAAACTCCGCCCCTGTAGTCAGGTATTTGTAATCAGAAACACCTTGGGGCAGTCATGTGTCATGTGCAGGCAGCACACACTCAGATTTATTTTTACCAAAAATCTGCAAAAATCATAGTTTGCAATAAAATTGTCAAAAAGGACTAGGGAGAGCAGACAGTGTTATTAAAACAGCATGTTCAAAGTTTAGTAGCAAAAAAATGTGTTTAGTTCCACTTTCTTCCCTCCAAGTAAATTGTCCCTGCATCTTGGGTGGAATTTTCCGTGTTGATGACATAGGGAGCCATATTCGGTTTAGAAATCTGCTACTCTCTGTATTTTTGTACTTTTCTCCTCAACTTTTTTCCACAAACGGCCACTTAACTGGTGTAAAACTATGATAAATATTTCCCACAGGTACTATCCCACCAAACCAAGTAATAATTAGAAAAACATGAAAACCTGTCACATCCATTTAAAAAAATATTATCATTACAACCCATATATTTATTTCATTTATTTCTGCAGGTAATTGGCTCCGATGGACTTTGGGAGACTCTTCACAGACAGGAGGTGGTCCGCATCGTGGGGGAGTATCTAACAGGAGTGCACCAGCGTCAGCCTCTCAAGGTGGGGGGCTACAAGGTCACGCTGGGACAGATGCAGGGGCTTCTGGAGGAGAGGAAGGCGCGCATGTCCTCTGCTTTTGAAGATCAGAACTCTGCAACACATCTGATGCGCCATGCGGTCGGCAACAACGAGTTTGGGACAGTGGACCACGAGAGGTTGTCCAAAATGTTGTCTTTACCCGAAGAGCTAGCCCGTATGTATAGAGACGATATTACCATTATAATAAGTCAGTTTAATCCTCATGTAATCGGAGCTCAATGACAGGAAGAGCAGTCCTGAGTAATAGCTATGTACTGTCGGCCTATAAGCTCTTTTTTGCGAATAGTCCTGGGTCATGTGTGCAAGAGTTAAAATGACTAAAGTTGCACTACGTAACATTTCTGGTGGAGGGATTTAACTTATATCATGCATTTATTCAATTACAAGTGTTTCTTGTAGGCAATTTTAATGGCATATTGTGGAAAAAATATATGCGAAGCAATAACATCTCCATGGAGTCAAGCAGGTGGCAGACCCTCCAGAAAAGTGGCAGAAAAGTTACATAGTTCACCTTTAAATTCAGAACTTTTATTATAATTTAAGTTTTAATTTCATTTTAATAGTTTGTAATCATACTACTATTGGACTTTGAGTGATTTTTAAGACTTATTTAAATTTCCTTGCTAAATTACGAGCCAATTGTGTGAGAAATTTCTGAAGTTTTATAATCTAGGTATCCAAATAGTAAATACAACTAGATTCATTTTAACTCATGTAGACATATTGATTCTTGGCAGTAAATCTGTTCTTTAAAAAAATACAGTTTGAGTATAACACGATATAACATTATTTATAAAGGGGTTTCTATGTTTGTACAATTCTGTTTTTGTGGTAACTGGTCACATCTTGTTTTTTTGCTAAAATATTTTATGCATATCTTTCTGTTACTCTCTCATTTGTGCCAAAAGGGCCATGCTTTTGTTTGATGAATGACTTTAGTATATTCCAAAGAGGCTGCACTCTAAACACTTTTAATGCTACTTCTGCAACATTACATTCATGTATTTTAAAATGTATTTTAAGTCCCATCTTTAGCACATACATACCTCCAAATGTGGTTTATTTTATCTTGCAGGTCATTTAAATTTTATGCTTTTCACATATATAAGGGAATGTATCTGTTTCAGTAAATGTTGGGCTAAATGTGTGAAGATAAAAGTTGGTTTCCAAAAAGTGCCAAAAGAAATCTAACATATGTGTTTAATAGTTCTTGTTTTTTTTATTGTTTTATCTTTTGAAATGAAAAGGAAGGGGTTTTTTTTTTTTGGTTTTTTTTGTGCAACTAATATTTATTATGCTTTATACAGTTATCAAAAGTTGCATCTATTGTTACCTGTATTTAACTGGCTGTAGCTTTGTCTCCATGTTATTGCAATTCCTGGATCGTTCCACAGTATGGCATTAAACTTACGTATTTTGATTTTCTATTTTTACTTCTGAAATGCATTGTAACCTGTATTGAATACACACAAGATAGGTTTAATGCTATACCGTGGAACATTCTAGGCTAACCAATAACACCTCCATGGAAACAAGCAGGTGGTGAACCCTCAACCAGAGAAGTTACTTTGTGCACCTTTAAACCATATAACATTGTTTTAAGTTTGTTGTTGAATTTTTGTTACAGTGAGATGCTGTTACCTTCCACTAAAATACTTGCAATACATAATGCTGTCATGTAAACTTATTTATTAAACACTATGTAACCTTTATTCATGTAATGTAAGTGTGTGTACACATTGCTTCATCGGTATGTTTTTGTAGGGGCCCAATAAATACTGACTGCACATTTTGTGGTTTTGGTGAAGTTTGTTCACCCTTTGACCTCTGCCCTACTGACCTGTTACTGTCTGGGCTCTGACGCAATATATTCATTTGGCAGTAGTTGGGCACTAGATGGTGCTAGAGTACATGCTATTGACTAGACGCATTGTACAGAACAGATAATATTTTTTTCTCAATACAAGGTAAGGCAAGTTTATTTGTATAGCACAATTCGTACACAAAGTAATTCAAAGTGTTTTACATGATAAGAAAGATTAAAATCAGAATACAACAAATCTAAACATGAATAATCCTAAATAATCATAAAGTTAACATTAAAGGAGAAAAGTGCAGAATAAAAACCTTTCAGTCATATGCACAGCTAAATAGAGCTGTTTTGAGCCTGGATTTAAACATTGTCAAAGTAGAGGCCTGTCTCACATCTTCAGGAAGACTGTTCCAGGTTTTAGCTGCATAAAACTGAAATGCTGATTCCCCATGTTTAGTCCGCATGTAATACAAACCTTTTTTTTTTTTTATCAATTTTTTAAATTGGATTTTGAATTTGAATATTCACATGATCCTTATTTTATTAACCTAAACACCAAATCACCGGTGTATTTGCAGGGTATATGCCTCTGTATTACATTTGACAAAAAATCTGACCATTATCTGATTTCTGGAGTTATCAGAATCTTTCTGATTGTTCACCCCTGGGCAGGTTTTGACAAGAAAAATTATGCAAAAATCCCAGTCTTGTGGATAAGACAAAAATGACTGGACGATTTAAAAATTCATACCAGGCCTGCTTTGTCTTAACTGACACATGTCACCAGGTGTTTTTGATGATCACATCTATTGTGAACATGTAACACACAACAAATAT
Source organism: Periophthalmodon schlosseri (assembly GCA_000787095.1). Taxonomy (NCBI): domain Eukaryota; kingdom Metazoa; phylum Chordata; class Actinopteri; order Gobiiformes; family Gobiidae; genus Periophthalmodon; species Periophthalmodon schlosseri. The sequence continues at coordinate 54,148 of KN470717.1, read as the reverse complement.
CATATAGAATAAATATATACCCACTGTTTAAAGTTAGTTTCTTAACTTGTGTCCATGCATTAGTCCCTCCCATCTCCCCCTGTCTCTGCCGCTGTGTTGTTGTGGAAAGTGTTGCTGGGATACAGCTCTGAGGCTGCACAGATACATAAACATACGGGGGCTTCGTGTGGAGTTTGTCGTTAAAAGTCTGCAGCTTCTTTGACTCCTGTTCACTCTCCTGCCTTTTGGCGACTAGAAACAGGTCGATATATACACACGACTCAATGGCCATTCCATACATACACAAAACAGTGGCCCAAACACAGAGGGGATGGAGAGGAGAGTGTGGAGAAAAATAAAAATGTAGACTACTAAACAATGGGTAGGCCTATAGTTACTTCAAATAAAATAATAAAGATTCTAATTTATTCTAGTCAAGTTAAATGCTTTTACATCATGTGCCCTAAAGTAAAAGTAGCTAAATAAGAAATAAATGAGACTGTAATGTATATACAGAGCCGTCTTTTTTTACCCTATCAGGCACATCGTAAATAAGAATCATGGGAAACCAACTGCCCGACACTATCTCAGACACTTGATTCACTGTCATGGTGCGTTTTCAGGGGCAATAAAAAGCAAATAGAAGGCAAACATTGAAGAGCTATGAGGAAAAAAACTGTATGACACTATCCCATACAGTTATTTCTGTGTCATGTTGCAATATCACAGCAGCAGAAAGGACTAAGTGACGGTTCAAATTAACATGATTAATATAATAATACCCAAATATGTTAATTTGTATTGCACTTTACATTGTAGGCATTAATCATTCACTCTTGAAGTAAAGGAAACAAGGCAGCCAATCGGAAACAAGGCAGACAGCTATAACGAGTATTGTTAAAATGGGTCATGGGTCTGCTCACTAATGAGAAATGACCAGGTTCAACATTTGTGAATTTCCCTTTTGGCTATTTCCTGACAAAGTACAGTGTAATCAATAATCAATAGGGAAAAGGCTTGCCCTCCATATGGGACATCATCATCGTTTTTTTTTTTTCTTGTAGAGGAGTGATTACAAACTTCTGTTGCCAAAACGTGCCAGTGGTGGATAATTTGTCACTACTAGGCTAACTTATTTTGAAGGAGTCGATTTTCTTTTTATTCAATAGAGGTAGCCTAAGTATAGTGCAGTAAAAGTACTTTAGGGCTGCGTTCATACTTGCACATAAACCACACAAACACTAGAATTAAACTGGGACTAAACCCGAGACTGAACCTGGGCTGGACCAGAACTATACTAAGTCTAAGTCTACATAAAGATCAAACCAATTTTACACAAGGCTCAGGCCACGACCAAATAATTGAAGTATAAACACACCCTTAGAACCTGTAAATGTAGTAACTGTAGTGAACGTGGGCTGCTACTGTTTTGCCCAAACGTGGCACATGCAGCAGAGGCCAGAACATGTGGCCCCCATATTGTACCCTCATGTTTTCGACCTCTTCTCAGTGGGGGTGTTTTGTGCCTCTTTGGTGAAACATAAATGCCACATTTCCCCATCACGCCTTCCCCTTTTTGAAACAATCTGCAGCTTTGTCTCCAACTGCCAGGGATGAGTCAGAGCATCACTTCAGGGCTGGACCTTTTACACTCATCGGCCATAGACACACAGACACAAGGCAGAAAGTGACACACAGTTTGTACCACTTTTACATTGTCAAATCCAAGCACTTTTTAAGCGTCTTTAAAGTCCTTAGACTACTCATTCCACTAAAAGGTATAACGTAATTGTCTGAGATTATACTAAAAAATGTCACCATCTATAGGCTAGATCTAATGAGCTACACAAGTGTGAAGTGTGGCTGAGTGATACTTAGCATAATCATTCAGGCCCCTAATGGGGGTCATTAGTGTAGCTCATTAGACCTAGGAAATAATAGATGTGTTAGTTTCAGTGTAGCTAGCTCTTCCCTTCAGATAGATATAAGGCGGTGTGCATCAGTGATCTGACCAAAACTGAAGAAGCGGCTTGGATGAGCAGCGTAACGTCTTAACTTTTTGTTCAGTTGACAGATTTGAATTTTTCTTTTACTATGGCTCATACCTGGACGACTGAGAGATTACACAGACATCTGAAACCCAGCAATTCGATAACTGTTTCCCAGTAACCATACTGTAAACAAGGGCCAATTCTTGTCTAAATTGCACTATGATTAGACGAATAAAAATAAATAAAATCATTTAATTTGTTAAATGTATGTTTAAACATCTATAAAAAAAAAATGTTATCAGTCGATCAGGTACATTGTTACTAAGAATCATGAGAAACCAATTGCCTGAAACTATCTCAGACATTTGATTCTCTGTCATGGTGCATTTTCAGGAGAAATTAAAAAAAAAAAAAAAAACAGAAAATTGCCCAGAAAAATGCACATAAACTTTCATTACATTTTGGATGGAATTTTCTGTATTAATGATGACATAGAGGTATTTTGTTTTAGAACTGAGAATGCACTGCTACTTCCTATTTATTTTTGTAATTTTCTTTAAAATTTTCTTCCACAAATATTTAGAAAAACATGAAAGCCTGTCATTACACATAGGTACAAGCATGTGGCAGCAGTGACAGACAGTTAGTGGTGGATCATTAGCCTAAAAACTAGGCAGTTAGCTGTTCAATCTTATCTCCAACCAGCCCTTAGGCGTAGATTGTAGCCACACTTTTGTAAATCTGCCCCAGGGCTACTGTGACTACTGAAGTAAGCTAGTTTTAATATTGCAGTGCATAAAACTGTATACGTGCTTTTATTTTTTAGTGAGTTGATGGGTTCTTCTCATCCAAACACATTTCATTGCATTGTTGACTTGTGTATTAACCTGTATATGACAAATCTAGTCTGAATGTGAATCTGAGCAATGTCTTTTTGTGACAACTCTAAAAACACAAAAAAGCCAGCATTTCAGGATCTCAGGCTTTTTTACAAACTGATAACAAAGTCCGAGTCTGGGGCCGTGAGGGCACATTGAATACTGCATACAAGAAGATGAGATGTGATAATTATGTCACCAAACACCTGCTGTGCCATGCATCCGCCATGACACGAACACGCTCTCCCACTCGACTACAACCAAAACAAATGATCCCAGACGCCTTGTTTATTGGGACAGTGAACAGTGATTTCTCATTACAAAATTATGTAATACTTGTTCACAGCCGACTGACAAACACATAACATGACACATAACATGACTAGACAATCAGTTTGCTATGGTTTGCAGCTGAACTACCCAACTATTTGTTTTAGAAATTTTGTTTTTCCGCCTCAGAAAGTGTATTGTAAAAGCAGGACTGTGTTACAAAAGACAGACTGCTACACGCTGTCATAATTATAAAACATTTGAACTATCGCAAACTGTTGCCAAACGGTTTGTGAGAGCTAGGAACAAGTTTGAAACCTACGTCCTTCTTTCACGGTTTGAAGATCAGGTACCTCAGCTTTAAGTTAGCGAAAAGTTTACAATCTTCAGGGCATAAAACAAAAGGTAAAACATGAGGAGGAAACACAAATAAATTAAACCAATGATGGGTAAGCATGATTAAAACTTGGACAGGAATCAAATCTAAAACTCCTCTTTGAAAATAAAATAAAGTTACTTCGCGGGTATCTCCATGGTGAAATTGTCATGATTAAATATAATATAAAACGTAAATAAACCAGAGGAAAAAACAAACAAATGTACAAATATGTTTCAGACCCTTTGACTTAAAAAGGTCTGATTTACAATAACAATAGCACTATAGTTTCTCCGTTCTACATCATGCCTTTCCTCTCTTCTTCGGTATTCAACGTTTCCTTCTTCTTTTTGCTACTGCGTCGGACCACAAACACGAACACAATAACTGCAAAATAAAGGCAAAAAACTTGAGTCACAAGAGAAATCAGTATAAATCAACTGCACAAGATATTTCCATGTATAATTTTAAATATTGTGTCTAGACCCGTAACACTAACACACTAAAGAGGCACTATGTAACTTTTCAGATGGAGACACCTGCTTGTCTCCATGGAGATGTTATTACTTTGCCTTGAATGTTCCAGAGTACGGCATTAAACTTATATATCTCCATGGTGACAAGTAGGTGATGCAGGGGCCAAGCTACAGGTCTGATCTGTGGAAAGGCGAGTCTCTTCACAGTACTAATACATGTAATGCAGACATCTGTAATTGAATGCATGTAAGATAGACTGATTTAATCTACTGTGGAACATTGCAGGTAAATATGGACACAAGCAGGAAGTAGAGCCCCCAACAGAAGGGTCACAGTTTACCTTTACTATATTACTATAATAGTTGTTTAGTTTCTTTTTCCCCTTTTATTTCAGACGATTTGAAAAAACTGTCAAACATTTATAAATAGTGTCTTGATGTGTAATACTCCATATCGTTTTAAGGCATTCATATGAGATCATATGAAAGAAGAAGAAGTAATAAAGAAAAAAAAGTTTTGCTTTGTGATGATTTTGTTAGTAAACTCACTGCAGAAGCCGATGATGCCAGCGAGGATCCCGATAGTGGCTCCCATTCCCAGCATAAAACTGTGTTTCCCAGGTTCAATATAGCAGTAGCCCAGCTCTGTGCAGTTACACACTTGCACTGGAAAAAGACATGGAAAAGTTAATAGGTTTGTCACCATAACTGTAATATTTAAGTGTGATATATAAAGCTAAGACATGTCGCAATAAATAAGCAAGAGGAATCCTCACAATAATTCAGAGGTTAGCAATAAATGATAAAACTGAAAATCATTTTATTTCATTTCAACTTTATCATAGCATTTTAGTATCTATAATTAGTCACAGATGTCAATTATTAGAGCCTCTACAGTTTACATGTTACATGTCACAATAGTTGGAAGACTGAAGGTTAATGAAAGGTTCCACTGGGTCAAATAAAGATACAAAAAAAACTATACATATTTTATATACTGAACAATAAGTCAACATAGTAATTATTGTAACACTCGTAAATCCTACATTAAAAGTAAATGATTGTTCATTTTTACATTTTTATCTATATACTCACCTTCAAAGGCCTGGTTGACACCGACACCTGCATTGTCTTGAATATTAATGGACAGGATGAAGGTTTTATCCTCATTTGGACTTTTTTTCAAACTCAGTTGAGCCGATGAGCCTATATCACACACAAAAAAATATGACAAAAATGTATCAAATAATATGAATACCTTTCTAAGATGTCATCAACATTCCTTAGGGAGTAAAGCTAACTAGAAGCACTGCTATGTCTATAAGTTCTGTTACTCAAGTTGGACTTTAATCTGAACTTTGTTTTAACACAATCTGGTCAGAGAGAACTGACTTAGCTGGAGCTGATTTGTGCTTTTGTAGTTGTAAACAAATCCCTCTCAAATTACATTTAAGCCACCAACTACCAAGCAATAGCCAACTGTTTTCAGACCTAAAAATGTATCTGGCTGAGTTTCCTGTTGTGTGCATTGTGTCACCATGGTAACTGAGTAAGTGTCCATGTAAGGTATAAATTGTGCTTTTTAATGACAGCGCCTACCGTCAACAGGTTTGAGATCCCAGTTGGGCGACTTCTTGCCGTGAGAAAAGGCGAAAGTGAATGGCTCGGAGAAGGGAGGGGCGTCTGCGTCCTGGGCCTTGATGAGGACAGGAGCAGGTTTGTTGTAGCAAATGAAAGTCTTAGATTCTGTGAGTGTGGGGTAGTGATCGTTGACGTCCAGCAACCGCACAGACAACTCACGATCTGTGGACTTCTCGGGGTTATCTGGGAGAAAAGCATGGTGTATTTAGAAATAGAAAAGCTCACAGTTTCTATGGGTCTCAAGCACAGACTGTACATAAGAAGAGGAGGCAGTGTGACGTCACCCATAATGTTTGGCTCCAGTCAAATGAAGCTCATCGAGGCAGCAGAATTTGGAGCTGAGTTCCATATTTGGAATTCTGAATTCTGTTGAAGGTAACACACTTTCCCTCGGGGAAAGAAGGAACCTGATTTGTCTGTTATTAATTTTTATATCTTTATTTATGGACACAATAGCGAAATAAAAATACCAGGATCATGTAGAGCGGGTCAGTACAAACATTTTAAGGCCAAAATGACGAGCCTGACAGCAGCAGTTATGGAGAGAGGGGCGACAGTTTTTCAATACAAAGTGTGGAACAGGACGTCTAGCAGGTTAGCTATGTCCATATATACAGTCTATGGTCTCGAGTTAAATGCATATTCTTATTTTTATGCTGTTCCTGTATTTGTTGGAACACTGGAATTTGATCATACATGAAAAGATTTGAAAAACTTGGACAGTACTTGAAACACATCATTAGTATTCAATTTTAGATGTAAAAATATCCCCATATGAACTGGATCACACAAATAACACAGTTTAATCATTCATCTGTATTAGGCAAGTATTAGTAATACTATTAGTATTAGTAATTCTCTATTATCTTATATAGATTATATAGATTACAATTAAACTATCTATAAGACAAGACGAGGTGAATATTCTTGATCTACTATGACATACTTTATCTCTCACACTCCTGTCCCTTCACTGCCCCCCTGTGCCCATTATACTGACCGATTAACTTCCTGTTTCAATATACCTTCTCAGGTTTATTTTCTTTACATAGAACTAGGAGAGGGACGAGACACAATTTTTACAACATTAGATGAGACACAACATGGGAGATTGGGATTTGGGAATTTCAGAAATTTGTGTGGTTATTCAATTAATATTTTTCGTCATTGTAGCATTGCATTTTGGAACTAAAGTTTATCAAAAGGTGTAACTCGCCACACCTTTTTTGTCCAAACACAGTGAAAATGCATGGGAAAAAATCTCACTAGATAATTTTTCTCAAGTGTGCACAATCTTGTGGCAATTTTGTCTCATCCTGTGGTACGAGATCTTGTCCCATCCCCACGTAGCACTCTCTAAATGAGGTTGTGATATAATTGGAGAGAGAACCTGACATGCTGTACTCACCCTTCTCAAAGGCAGTGACAGTGACTGAGAAGGTCTCCATTGTTTCTCGGTCCATTTTTTCTTTGGCCTTTATTTCTCCAGTGGCACTGTCCACCTCCAGCCAGCCCTGGGAATCTCCATCCAACTTAAAACTGCACGAGACATAAGAAAAGAAGCTCATTTCAAAATGATTTCAAAAACAGATGTAGTGGAATTGGATGAAGGCCGACATCAACTTTTAAAGGGAACACATTATTCAAAATCTACTTTTATTTTTTATGCAGTAATGGTGGTCCCTCATCATTAACTTATTCAAAGTTAGATCAGTCCATGCATGTTTGAGTAATCTTGTATCGTCCTGTACTGGAGTGCTCTGAAAATTTCCATTTTCATCTACCCCCTACACCCCTCACACCCCTGTACTTAGTGGCAGTTATATGGAAAATTAAGACTATGAGTCAAAAATGATGTAGCCATGTTTTAAAAATAAATAAATAAATAAATAAAAAATAATTTGTTCATTATGAGTCTTTGTTCATGTTTTATTAAGACCATTAAAATTGTAGTGATTATAAAGTATTACTAAAAGATCATTTATTGAAACACAAAAACAACCCAGTTTAATGATTTGTCTGAAATACAGTACTTGAACTAGTCTGTACCTGATGTCTTTTCCCTCTGGGTCCTTAGCTTCCACTTTGAGCAGCACGGTTCCCTTGGCGATGTCTTCTGGGACAGTCACATCCAGGACGTCCAGGCTGAACTCGGGGTCTTCGTCCACATCAGTGACGGAGAGATGCAAAGAGGCGGAGGACTCGCTGCCGTACTCCAGACCCTTCATCAGGGGCTCCGGGTTACGAGCGTCGATCTTCAGGTTGTAGGAGGATGCGGTCTCAAAGTCCAGAGGCTGAGAAAAGAGAAACAAGAAACTGATGTTTTAAAATTTCCTATTTATCTTATTTAGGAAGTTAATTAATTGTGCCCATAATTCTGGTAGCATGATTTTGCACAGGGCGGCTAATCTCAAGAGCAAGTATGTTCTATACAGACTATAAAGCCATTTTCAAGCCAGAGAAAGGCTGCATTGTTGACTTGTTGGTGCATATGAACATTATACACAAATCAACCTATTTTATATAATATTTTTCTTTTTTCTAGTTCTCTCTAGTTCTGCACTGAAATGAATGGGATTCCCGCTTAAGTGTCAACATAAACAGTTGCGCGGGTCAGTAGCAGTCAGTAAAAAGTAAAGTAAAAAGTGAAAGTAAAGTAAAAAAGGGCAGAGCGAAATAGGTGGATTATGTTCCTACATTTATAATATATTTATGTTTGTAAGGTACAGGAATAACATTACAATAAATAATAACAATAATAATAACATTTTAAGATCTTGCTTTTTATTGCAACATAACAGTGTACTGAGCTTGTTTCAATCATGTGAACTCATCCCACTCATCCAAGTGGCTTCTTCAGTTCTGACAGGATTCTGGTAAATCACTGCCATCTGTCTGAATGGAGGAGCTAACTACCCTGAAACTGAAACACTCTCTAGTTGTTTACAGTAAGGGGTATCTGTTATTAGTTAAGTCTATTGAACTAACCTTAGGTGTGAACTCTCACCTGAGTCATATTTTGACAGTTCACACCTTAGGGTAGTCCAGTGGTATATGGACGACTGAGGGATTACACAGACAAAAACATATATTGTACCTTCACAATGACCAGTTTGCCGACTCCGTTTTCCTCTGTCTCGACAGCGAAAATTCCGTCGTCGTTTCCTTCAGAAATGTGGAATTCGATTTGAGAACTTCCGCTCTCCGCCTCATCCGCGTCTGTTGCCTTCAGGGTCAGCAAGGTGTGTCCAACGGGAGTGTCCTCTGCCAAAGTGTGGTTGCCGTACTGCACAGTGGATTAAGAAGAGCGTGTTAATATAGAAGGCTGGGTTAATGTAGCCCATGTATAGTCATAGCCCATAGTTTGTGAGTGAGATTGGGCGATGGTGTGTGGGGGTCAGGGAATGTTTTGTCTATGTAAAACATTTTTGGCGACGTGCAAAGTATAAGGAACGATTTATAAATAAAGTTTGATTTGATAGTTTGAAATTAGGATGGAGGGCAGTTAAAAATGTTATAGTACTACAGTTTTGAATCTTGACTTATGGTTAATATCTCTGTAATTATATATGTAATCACTGGGCCTATTCAGAGGAAACAAAAAAATGGCACAAAGTTTAGTTCTTCTCAGTGCAAAATAATAATAATAATAATAATAATAATGATGATGATGATGATGATTATTATTATATTTTTGTATCTGTCCTATTTTTTGTGTGTATGATTGAATCTGCCCCCTGTCTCCATTGAATCCTGGCTGTGTGAGCCCTCGCTGCAGATTGGAGGACTGTTTTCCCACGTGGCCAATCCTGTGTCTCACCTGCAGCCGCCTCCCCTTTTTAAGGAAATTTAACACAGCTGTTTGAGGCTGCTGGCCTTTATGGCCAGTCTGCCATTTTGTCTCTATGTCTCATTTAGTTGTTAGTCACTTGTTTGTTTCTGTGTATAACTTTGTGTGTTTGAGACACTACTTTAGTTATTTTTGTGTCTCTTGTTGTTTTGTCACTCAGTTCTGTTTATAGGTTTATGTGACTCGTGTTTATTTTGGGACACTCATAGTTTGGTCTTGTGTTATGTGTTCCTTATTTTGTCACTTATTTTTAATAGACCTACATGACTATTTTTTTTTTTTGTTTTTTTTTTTTGAGACACTAAATTTGATATTTGTTAAACCTCTTACTTTTGTTTAGACATTTTCATAAATATTAGACCACTTTTGCTACTTTACCTTTTACAATCCTGTTTTTTTAAATTACAACTTTATTATTGTTATTATTATTATTATTATTATTATTATTAACAAGTGGCAATGTTTCTGAACACACAATAGACAAAAATGAACCCAAACGTTGAGTATAGTTATAGTTTGTTTTTGATTTTTTTTTTTTTTTTTTTAACTCACTAAAAACAATATTTGTGGATTTTCGTTTTGGTTATTACTTTCTAAAATAGTGCCACACCCAAAGACTAATACGGACTCAGCCTTCCAGCTGAGATTTTGACAAATACCAGAACGACAATGCACCTTATTAGCTCAAATAATAATGCATAAAAGGGTTTGATCACTCACGTCTTGTTTCTCAAACAGTGGCAGCTCATTGTTGATGTCAATGACCTTGATGACGACCTTACACTGTGTGCTGAAAACTAGAACATAAAAAAAGTTTAGTAATGTTTCTGGGGGAGGTTAATAATCTAAAAGGTTCAAGTGGCATTCCTAAGTTTAAAATAGAGGCAAAAGCATAATAAATGTGTCTTAAATATTAAAGATGCACTAAGTAATTTTTCTGGTGGGGTGTCAGCAACTTGCTTGTTACCATTAAGATATTTGATGATTGCTCTGTTTAGAATGTTCCACAGTATGTCATTACATTTATCTATCTCCATGGAAACAAGCATGTGACACCGGGATAAGTTACATGTCAGATCTGTGGAGAGGCGATCACGCTCACAGCAAGAATGCATGTTTTACTATATCTTTTTTGAGCAATAAAAACTCCTGTAATTGAATCAATGCAACATAGATCAGTTGAATGCCATACTGTGGCACATTTCAGGCAAAGCAATAACATCTCCATGGAGACAAACAGGTGGCGGACCCCCCCACCAGGAAAATGACATAGTCGTTTTTTTAATTTTCTCAGACAAAGATGACAAAATGGTTTGACAAAAAGGTTTGTTTTTATCAATAAATCTAAACTGCGTGTGGTACCTGGGTCGTTGACTTGCACAGACAGCTGGTAGATTTTGGCATCCTGTCTCCTCAGTACCTTCAGGGAGCGTATCTCTCCAGAGGTGGGGTCGATGGAGAAGGCGTTGGTGGACGGAGTTTGGGACACGATGGAGTACATGAGCTGAGCATTCAGGGTCCCCTCCTCATCCCTGTCATAAGCCAACAACTGCCCGATCAAACTGCCTGCAACACAACAGGGTCATTTAGTAATTTAGACAGAGATCTATGTGTTTTATTGGTAGTTTCTTATGCTGCATAAGTGGCAAATACGTGTTCCTCAGTAGTCCAAAAGTACAGTTACCATTTCAACATTTAATTCCTTTAATACTAGCCTAGCCAATATCTATTAATTCAATGCTAGCAACAAAGCAGATAGCAGTAGACTCAAGAATAACATGCAAAGTAATATCTAGTTTACTCCCAAACATTTCACACCAACTACCACCCCAAAAAGATGTGGAAATAGTGTCACAATACTAACATTTATTTTTTAATACTCAGGTTAAGGTTAGCTTTTTTGACCCATATATAAATTTGTCCTCTACATTTGACATATTCTTCAATGTCCCTAGGGCAACCTGTCAGGAGCAGAGGGGACATATCTTCAGATTTTAAGCTAGTCTTGGTCTGGACTATCTTACCTGGAGGATTTTACCTATTGCGAATGTTTTGGGTTGATGGGTTTACCCGAAGGAAACCCACATGGACACAGCGAGAAACATGCACAGAAAGGTCCGAGTGGCCTGGGAATCAAACCTGGAACCTACTAATCACTCTGCCACTTTGCCACCCAAGGAGAAGGCTTGACCCTTGATATAAATTTCAATACCACAACTTACCAGTGGGTTCATCCTCTTGCACTTCAAAAATATTCTCCTCGTTTTCACACTGAGGCTGATTGTCATTCACATCGTCAACGATAACGTGGATCTCCATGGGTGGGTCCAGCTGGTTCCCATACTGATCTTCAGCAAAAACTACTAAGATGTACTAAAAGACAAAATAAATATAGTCAAATAAGAGTTTAGTTTACAAATGTTTTGTGTCTGTTTCATGTCTTACCATGTCCTTCTCCTCCCGGTCCAGCTCCTCCGTCAGCTCGATGTCTCCGTCCTCAGAGATCCTGAACGGGAATTTCAGCTGCCGTTCTTTCTGCAACAGTTTGTACTGTGCGTTTGGATCATTCGATTGAACCTGAAATAAAAGATGAAATGGAACTTATTATACTAATACTTATACTAATTGTGAATTTTAAATGTTTGTGAACAACCATTTGAGAAGCTGAAAATGTATGCACACAAACATTTAAAAAGTACATTTTTTATTTAATGTTTTTTCCCCACAAAAAAATTTCAATTCATTAATTCAAACATAAACAGCAGTTTCAGTAAATGAATGTTATTTTCAGTGATAAAATTCAGACATTGTAGGCATCGACACAAAATTATGGGTGCACTATGTAACTTTTACAGTGGAGGGTCTGCCACAGGCTTGTCTCCATGGAGATGGATAATTTTAATGCCATAGTGTGGAACATTCAAGGCAAAGCAACAACATTTCCATGGACACAAGCAGGTGATGCCACCAGATCAAGTTATAGGTCAGATCTGTGGCGAGGCAAGCCCACTCTCAGTATGCAAGTTTTTCAAGTTGATTTGAGCAATAAAAAAAATGTAATTGAATAAATGCAAAATATATATGTTTAATGCCATACTGTGGAACATCATGGCCAAACCAAGAACATCTCTGTGAGGACAAGCAGGTGGCGTACCCTCCACTGGAAAAATACAAATGAACTATCTCCAAGAAACAATGTCAATATGACTTAATAATAAATAATATTTGACCTTTGCGATGATGTGTGGATAGGACTCCTTTAAGTGCTCTTTGATGGTAATGGGTCCAGGGTTGATCCAGAGGTTTTGCTTGACGATAACATTGACATAGGTGCTTCCAGTGAGAGCATTTTCTGACTCTCCTCCCAAATCATGAACACGAATGATCAGGGTGTAGTCAGGGTCCTCCACTGGGTCAATGTTTCGCCTCCTGATCTCTGCAGTGATAAGATGACTTGTGTTAAACAATATACACAGATTAACCTCTATTTTTATTAGTCCCCAAAATACAATTTAGCATTTAAGAAATGTACTGAAACAAGCACTAGATACAATATTTACATTATAATTTGTTTCTGTACAGACCTGCTCTCTGCACACAGGTGAAAAAAGGGTTCTCCTCATATGGGATCGTGTTCACTGGGGCACAGAAGTGGTCAAACTTTGTCTTCAAGGCGTCAAGGCTCTGGTCCTCTCCTCTGCCGTACCTGATGCCCTCCCGCGCCTTCAACAGCTGAGCCCCTGGTGTAACAAAAGCTTCAGTTACCACAGAAACATATTATAACAAAGATTACACGTCACAAGATAAATTATTAAAATTACATGAATTTAAATATTTGGGTTTGATTTCAGTGGCGATGACTTTTCGAGTAGAAAAATTACAGTGTCATTATGTATTTTCTTAATTATTTCCATTTAAATTTCTAAATATTACTTTCTGCAAAGTAGATGTTGAGTCATAAGTACTGAGCCATCTTGTATTCACTGTCAGTCATATTGCATAGTGAATTACCACCTATGGTAAATAATCATTAGTCACATACAGAGTATTTCCAGATGATTGCTTTACTTGCTCACCCAGGACTGATGGAAACAAGACTGCCACTCTGCACCATTGTTCCCCAGACCACCATCAAGTGTCTTGCTCAAAGACACAACAACAGTGGGGTTCGAATAGAAGTTTATTATAGGTTTATTATCTTAAACGTTTTAATTAATGTCTTGTATTACTTGCAATTACAATGCTTTTTTTCCCTAAAATCTACACAATGCTTTCATATTCTTTAATTATGTTCTTTTTGTAAAATAAAAAAATCCTGAGCATCCTGATAAAAAAAACACAAGTTGATTCACGTGTTTGGAGCTCAGCGAATTTCACGAGGCACATTTTGTCAATCTGTCAACAATCAGCCTTAATCTTGACCTCATGTGCCGTTTAATCAGGTCTTACACTGGCTCTGTGCAGTCATATTACACACGGACATGGAGAGATTACAGACATGGCCTCTGTCATTCAAAAAGACTGTGGTTCAATGGTGAGCAGCATCATTCAGTTACATGTACATTTACGTGAGTAACGTTTCACAATATGAAATGATTTGATATTCTCTGTCCTCCCTATTATGTATTTGTTTATTTATTGGAAATATCAGAGATTGTAGATTCTTTAATGTTTCATCTGTACAATTCTTCTGATTACATTAACTTGTAGGGTGTATTCAGGCTGATTTGGTCCTGGTTTGAGCCCAGTTTAGTCCTGTCCTAGTCCTGGTTTAGTCTAGGTTTAGTTCTAGTTTTGATGTGGCATGTGTATTGTATTTGATGATATCACCAAACTAACTATGTTGTACAGAATGTTAGGTTCAAGTTGTTTTTAAATAGCTTAATCAAATTTAATAAATAGTGCACTGTTTAGCTGTGCACTTGACTGAAAGGTTTTTATTGTGAGATGTGAGACAGGCCTCTACTTTTATGATGATTTATATTTTGATTTGTTGTATTGTGATTTTAATGTCTTTCTTATTCTGTAAAGCACTTTGAATTACTTTGTGTATGAATTGTGCTATACAATTAAACTTGCCTTGCCTTACTGTGCCTGTACATTTTAGGAGCATTTGATGGGACAATGAACTGACTGAAGATGACACCCTTTTATAATATTACATAACCAATAAAATGTTTAAATGAGAGTTTAATTCCTGACATATCATTGTCTGTGGTTGTGAGCCTTACCTTCGGGGGTGGTGGAGATCTCCCCTGTGGCTGCGTCGATTTGAAACAGGGCTACGTTGTGTTTGCTGGGGATCTGGCGCACTAAGCTGTACTTCAGATGAGCATTGGCAGAAGCTGGGTCGTCCAGATCAGTGGCAAAGACTCTGGTGAAAGGGACGCCTGGAACAGAGTAACAAATCATGTACAACACAACTGTACAGTGATAGTTTCAACATCGTGACTATTACTACTGACATTTATTTACTATGAATCCCACTCGAACGACCCAGGGATTACACAGGCATATTAATATTGCAATTTATTTTTCAGCTCTGCAAAGGGAATTTAATGCAAAATGAGAGTAAATATTTGGGAAAGCAGATGATTGCAAAAAGAGACCAATCCAAAAATATTTATAACATAAACTTACCTATCTACTGCTAATTTAACTGGGTTTTTTTAAGTCAGTGAATATGCAACCAGTACAGAGTAGAGATACATACAAAAATACACCTTTTGAGACTGGAGTAACTGTGTAAATCTGTTTTTCTTTATATGGAAGATGTCAGATACTAAGATTGTGTTAATTCAAGGAGGTTGTAACATTATCTACACAGTAATTTGAAGATAATCTGTAATGTGGAGGCAAATAGCTGAGGTGTTTTTGTTTACTTCAGCAGGTTCTGTAATGTCATGTTCTTACCTGCTGGAGTGTTTTCGAGGACCACCGCTGTGTATTCAGTGGAGTTGAAGGCTGGAGCGTGGTTGTTGATGTCCAACACATTTATGGTCACATAAATGGGGCCCTCGACTACACTGCCACCTTCCAAAGCTTCTACCTGAATTTCACCAGATAAAATGTTTACCAAAAATGATGTAACCTTATTAATAAAGAAAATGTATGTAGCCTGCACTACTTAGAGAAAAAGTATTACTATCACATCAGAGCCTGGGTTGCCAGTGTTTCTCATTCTCTGTAAATGGACAGGCCATGCCTCATGTGAAAGATCAGACCCTCCAGAATTCACTCACTGAGCTGCAGAGACTGCACTAGCACTAAATAATGATTGGCTGCAGGTGCTGGGTTTTGGGTAGTGAGGATTCAGATTAGTAGATTTAGAAATTGGAACTGGCAACCCAACCAATGAGAGACTCATGTGAGGCTCACTCTGCTTTTTGATTGGATAATTCTTCCGAATCAAAACACCAAATTATGACATAAACAACTTGGCCATCATATCCAAAGTTTTTGTAATTGGGGAATAAATTAACATTACAATTATCAGTCAGGGGTAACATTCCTGCCTTGTATCTGGAGACACACATGTGCCATATTTATGGAATTTAAAATCAAAATCTCACCTACAGTTCCTTTAAATCTAAATTACAGCCTAACAGTTGTATCTGGTTAAGGAAAGATGAACTTGCACCTTACCCCAATAATGTAATGATCGTTTCTAGACCAGTCGAGGGGTTGCTGCAGGAACAGCCACCCGTCCTGTGAGATCTTGATGTCTTCGCTGCCTTCTCCACTCAGACGAAAAGCATCAACTCCTGGATGTGCCACCTCGAACTGTGACAGACAGAAATACACTTATATGGCACTGCATAGGAGCAGAGTGTGTCATACATAGTAGCGCCTGAGGTATAATACTCCCTACAACAGATGCATAGCCAGACTGGACTTGACTTAAACGGACAGTACTATCACAATGTCCCTTCATACAACTCTTGGGCAACTTCAAAACAAAAACAAAAACAAAAAAAACAAGCAACAAATACAAGGCTGAATGAAACGTTTTAGAACATAGATAGATAGATAGATAGATAGGTAGAGCTGATTTTTAAGGTTAAACAAGTCCCTCTCAAATAACATTACAGTCAAAAACTTATTAGCATTAACCAGCCGTTTTTTGTTGAAAATCACAGACCAGAAATGGGACCATGAATGCTTAAATTGGTGTTGTTTAAATACATTTGTTTGGGTTTTTTTTAGTTTTCAGACAATCTAAAAAACTGTTATATACTGTGTTTGCTAATGTGTGCATTGTGTCACCATGGTAACAGCTAAACATTCCGCAATGGACATCCATGCAGTACTCCCCCAGCGTGAAGTCACTGCAAAGTATGGCACACTCACCTTATGAATGGCATAGGGTACGGGCGTGGCCTCAGGCACATCCAGAGCAGTGTTCTCGAATGGGCCCTTTTTGTCGTGGAGCCCCTCCCCCGACGCCTGTCGCACACAGAGAGAAGAGTCAGACAGTGTACAGCGAGGATAAATCATTCCCACGTTTGGCTGAACGACTGACAGCAACAGTTATTTATTGAACTCAAATACATGAAAGTTACATTCAGAGGATCAAAGTCTACACAACTGACAAGAAATGACCCCATTGTCACCCTCTGCAAGTTCATCAAACCCACTGGTAACAGGGCTGGGCGTATTGATTGAGCACATAAAAAAAGTCATATTAATTTCTTACATTTCCTCCATAAACATACAGACTTTTAATATAAAAAACATTTAACATTAAAAAAATTGTCAAATTTCTTCCTCCAAAGTGTGAACTCTACGGAAGCCCTGAGCGGCAAGTAAAAAAAAAAAAAAGATGCATCATTTGGGTGTTGGTGTGGCTGATGAAAGAGCCTAAGTGTTTTCCCAATATATGATTTGAAATTACAAAGAAAAGCACGGATCTGTAGGTGGAGGTTTAGCTCACTTAGCAGAGCTTAAAGCTTTAACAGGGGAGGCCAGGATTCAAGGCCCATATTCTCATTTGCATTTTTGAAGTGTATGTATTCATATTGATTAAAAATGCCAAAAAGCCATAATCTTATCTTTTCATGAGTTTTATTTTCTCTGTGAATAGTAAGGAGGAGTAAAGAGGATCACACAATCACACACTGTATAGGTCAGAGCAAATGTAGCACCCAAATCCAATCAATCAAACTTTATTTATAAAGCACTTTGTATACAAAAATGTAAGACAGAGTGCTTCACAGTAAAAACAATCCACCCTACTCCCTACAACTGCCTTACCCCACTGTCAGCTGGTGAAAACATACACTTCAAAAATGCAATTGGGGAAGATGGGTCTTAAACCCTGACATAAAAGACAATTCTCTGCCAATGCTTGTTCTTGTCATTTCAGTTAAAACACTTAGGTTCTGGACCATTTCTTGTTTTTCCATCGCCACACCAACAGTGCAAAAAAAAAAAAATGTTTTTGAAGACTTGATTTAAACCCATCAGCTACTACCGCCTTGGTTCCGTGACTCTCTATCAGCGCAGACATGAAATAAGAGGTTTTTGCCTTTCTAACTGCCGATAATCATCTGTTTCTTCTTTTGCAAAGGATTGTCACAGTTTTTCATTCAAATTTTTCTTTTAGGTGTATGTCGGTCTGCAATTTAAATGTATTATGAATAAACTAAAGGCCATATTAGGGTCACTGATATGGCCATTGCTCAATGAAATTTTGAATACACCCAATTGGAGAGTGGGCGCTAAAATCCAATTGAAAAACACCATTCGCCTTATAATTATGTTTGTTGTTTGTTAAGATTATATTAATGAGTGTGCCTTTTATTTAAATTTCTATTTATTTAGTTGTGTGAGATTTAGGGCATTGCGTAGGTCTTTCAAAGTTAATTCCCCAGGAAGTTAATATTTATATCCCCCATTATTAGGACTTTGTAATTTTTAAGTTTAGAAAGTATCATGAATCGATCATTAAGAGCATTTTTATCATGATCAGACAGAGACAGACAGACAGAGACACATTTAGGCTTTGAGCAGGAGAATAGAAGGTGATTTTTAACATAAACACCACCTCTACTTATACTTACAACACTGAAGAGGAGAGGCAGTAACAACAAGTGGACTTTGGGTGTCATTTTTGCTCTGAAAGAAAACACAAAAGTGACACATTAGGTGAGACCATTTAAAGGTTTTGTACAGGAAAAGTACTGCCATTTGACTTTCAACTCAAAGTGATTTACAATGATTTACAATCTTTAAGCCTTTTACACACTCACTTTGTCCTTGTCCAGGTGAATGAGAACTTTAAAGTAACCATGCGTGACACCACCTTCCACTCGAAACCGAAAGCAGCAACTTCAGACTATACTAGTACTACATAGTCCCGCAAAATGTATATTGGTAAATTGTATGAGATATGATCAAACTTACTATGTCGTACCACGTGTAAGGTTCATCTAGTTTTAAAAATGCTTTACCAAACTTAATGATATCACATAATAATAACTACACTTTAATTAGCCTTTTTAAAACATGAACAGAGACCTAATTCATAATGACAAAGACTTAATTCGTTAACAAATTATAGAATTATTCTTCTTAGTAACAATTTAATGAAGGGGTTAGGTTTGGGAGTTAAGTTACAAATAGTTGCTTGCCCAGTGTATTATATCATGTGCTTAAATCAAAGTTAAAATTTAGGAGCATTTGATGAGACAACTAATAACTTAACCTGGCAACCTCTTAGGAAACTGTATATAAATATTAAAAAGTGTTTTAATTTATCTCACTTAATCCCAGAGTACAACTATATAAGAGTGAAGGTGACATTGAGTGAAGGCTAATGACCTTTCCAACCTTTCCAACCTTATTCACTCATAAGAACGTAACAGGTTCACAAATACAAGACTACAAATGAATCCTATTTTCATACATAAACCCAACATAAAACATGGCATTTTCAGTTCTCACAACATTAAGATATAACATTAATTTAAATAATATTTCTATATGTGTTCATACATCGAAATTACATGTTATCAGATTAGATTTATGCCCACAGTCGCTTATATAAACAATTGAAAGGAAATAGGAAACACTTTGTCCCTGTAGGTGTGAACACCTGATACTAGGCCCAAAGTCAAGTCAAGATCACAAGCACTTAGTTAGTTTTCAGATAAAGATAAAATAATACATGACACTGTTACTGTAAGCAAAATAACACAAGGCGAACACAAAACTCACAGTTAAAACTAACATTGAATTTAAAAAGACAGAAGTAAAACAGTAGAGAGGAGAGGGAGATACTTACCTTTCTGAAGAAACCGAGCAAGTCACTCCTCAGAGTCCAGAGCGATCAGAGCAGCTTCGTCCGTGTTTGGTCAAACGTTAACCAGACACTAACCTCCTATGTTTTATTGTATCTAATGATTGTCTAATCACCCTGCCCTTGTACAAGCAGCCAATGGGAACAGCAGGAAGTCAGACAATATGGCAATTTGTACTGTACCAACATCTCAAAAGTTTAGTTTCATCTTGAGGAAAGTTACTACAAATAATGGAATTGAAATAAAAGTATTACCAAACCATTGTAAATACACAGGATAACACTTTATAATAACTATACCTTAAAGGTCCTATACTACACAAAATGGATTCTTGTGAGCTTTAAGCCATGTTATAATGTTGTTAACTGTGTGTATTCATTTTATTTGAAATGATATGTGCCTTTGTTTCACATGCGTCACTGAAAAAAAATCTGATGCATGACCATGTTTGGCTGGGTTTGAGCCTCAGCAGAGGGTGTGAGGACCAGACTGATATCAGTCTGTATGGAAATGCAGAGAGATATCATTCTATATTTGCAGGCAAGTAAAACTGGACTTAACCATGGCTAAACTAGCTCTAAAAGAGGATTAACAAAAAAGGGGAAAAATATGAATGCATTGTGACTAAATTAACGCAACTGCAGAGGATCCCAAGTACCACCAGATGCAGTCCACGTACCACCAATGGGATGTGTAGCACAGCTTGAGAAACACTGCAGTAAAGCACCTAGAGGCTTGTGGCACATGCAGGGCCAAGCTTCGGCACATATGCACATAACCTATCATAAAAAAAGAAAGAACGATCCAAGGACATGACACTGGCTAAATACACCTTTCCATGGTTAAGCTCCTAATTTGATTTCAGACTTTAACCTTTGACCCTCCTACTGTTTCCTTTAGATTTTTCATTAGTAGTGGAGCAGTCTCTAAATGATACAGTTCACACTGACAGTCCAGCACCTCCTGGTAAAGCACAGCTGAGGGTCACTCAGCTGGTCAAGGCCGGAACAACACAAGTCGTAAACAGTTTGAAAAAGGTCAGTAAGCAGTAGAACATGTGAACGATGGTGCTGTCCTTTTTGTATTGATCTTTAGCGTTGTAGACAGTCTGGATATGACTCAGTTTCACACCAACAGCTTCAGTGAAAACCTGTGACTGAAGTGTTGCATTTGGCAGATATTTGAATGAATGAATTTATTTGAATATGATGATCAGGTTAAGAAGAAATAAATACATAAACATGCCTCAAAGGGGAATGGAAACACTGCCTACACTGTGCAAAAAGATATACATTGTTTAAAATGACTTGAATTCAGAATCTTGTTTTGAGTAGTTCTAACTAGTTATGGTATGGTAGTTATGTGGTAAGCTACTAACCAGAGCTGCCCTGGGGTAGTCTGACAGAAATTAGGCAAATTGGGTGAAGTGTCTTGCCTAAGGACACAGTGACAGTATGCACTAGAACTTCCGCCACTTGACTAAGGCACTTTTTTCCCAGCGGTCTCCCATCCAGGTGTTAACCAGGTCTTGCCCTGCTTAGCTTCTGAGATCTGATGACACTGGGCGTTCTCAAGGAGGGATGTTACGAGCGCTGTCAGGTATTTCTCTCTGGATTCCATTGTTTATTGGTTTGAAGTTAAATTATTTGTCAGTATTTATTAAGCCAACACACACAAAAAGACAAAGAAGAAAAAACTTTTGACAAAACAAAACAAAAAACAGACCCAGAATGAATCTTAATTACTCAAAGCAAATGAAATATTCTGAGATCAAGCCACTTTAACTCATGTAGACATCCCTTCTCTGCAGTGTTGATGCTGAGTGCAGACTGTCCATTTCACAGCCAATGCCCCCATCTGCCCAACGCTGCCAGGATGCAACACACTGTACACAAAACAACATGGTCAAACGCTTGGCCAGTTACCATGGCAACAATTTCTCCGCAGCAAATCAAATAGGGTGAACGATGCCCCAAACCTCAGTCACATTAAAACTGATTAATGAAGTTAATCGTTCACTGTCAGTAATTGTGTGTTTGTCAGAACTCAGTCATGACTCATAACATGGTAATATCTGACTCCAAGGCTATTTCTAATCATAATCTGCAGCATTTGTTTGAATAAAACACGTCATGCTTTTTATTCATCAATATTATTTTGAAGTAATGGGGTTGTAGGCATTTAGTCACTGTTTATGAATCTATCTATGGCATTTTAGCTGACTAAAGTTTTAACTAGTCAACAAATTACTTGAGTGAAATAATTATTAAGGTTTGTATGAACAACAGCAGAAAGGAGGGGGCATGGAGCGTGTTAGCTGCGGTTTTGGGAGTGAAATGTGAATTTGATTTGCCTTTCTTCAAATAAATGCGGTTTATAAGAATTTAATTGTAAAATGAGATGTTGTTTGACATGCGAAGATGTTATTTAGTTATAGATAATATTTACTTTTCTTTAAAAAAAAAAAAAGAAAGAAAATAGGAGCTAGCATAATAAACACTAAAACATAACTCAGATATTACTTATGCCTAAACATTGACTGCCTTGTCAATTGTCAAGTCGTTTATTAAGCAATTATTATCCAGATGACAGATTTTTTTTTACATCTATTTAAGTAATATTTTATAGTAACTGTACAACATTTACAGGACTTTGTTTCATTGTATGGCTATTCATCTATTCATCAAATCAGTTCAGAGTTGAGGCAAGTTATAATGTGAAAGGTGACAACAAACTGAGACATTATCATTAGTATAATTTTTATTTGGTGTCACTGAATCTACAGATAAGAAAATACACAGAAATCCTTTGTATATACACTTGACGTAAACTTGACAAAAATATTTACAAATTTTAATCAGATGTTTTAATCTGTAGCTTATTAATTTTGGCAACTAACAACTTTAACAGTTTAGTTAGACTCAAAATATCACAGTAGAAGTATGTCAGCTTTGATACTGACCAACACAGGAACAAGATGAGCCATTGGTCAAGAACAGCACAAAACAGTGTGATCAAGTTCACTGACATTCAGATGGTATAGTGGCATAGTGGGTTAGGACTTCTACCTCAGCAAAAAGGTCCAGGGTTCAATTCACATGTTCAGTGTGTACATGTGTTCCCAGCGTCTGTGTAGGATTAGGGCCAGTACTCACATGTGAAAGTAGTATGCAGTAGTAAAACATTTTATCATGAGGAACTGTTTTAAATACTCATCACTGGGGTGCATCAGCTCTGAGTCACTGTCCATTAAAGTGTCCAGGACCAGACTAAATCCACCTGTCTGATAAAGAGCAGTAATGAGCAAGACCCCTACTAGGCCTGCAGGACTCATCGCAATCGAATGAAAATCTGAAATATACTCAATAAGCAAATCGTAAAGACTGCATTTTTTTTTAAAGTACCATCATTTCCTCCACAAACAACAAAATCTCCTGTCTTATTTGGCTTAAAAACTGCTATACCTGTGGTTTAGATTTGTACAAACATGTCCTGAAATGTGATTCTTGTGTTAGTTTGTCAGTTTCAATTTCAGTCTTTTTGTCAGCTCTTCTGGACATGATTTAAACTGAACTTTGAACAGAATCAGAAATTATTAAATCCCCAAATCGTGACCCCCTACAGCACAGAGAGGTTGTGGCAGGATTTGGATTTGAGCCAAACCGCGACACTGGGGTTGTTCTTGGCCACCACTTTGTCGATGAAGCGTTTGGCCTTTAGGGGCAGGCTCTCTCTCCGCACGCTGTTCTTCACGTAGCGGCGCCGTTTATTCACTTCCTTCGAGTCTCGGCGAAGACGCAGCTGTCGGACGATACCGTGAAAAGCCTCCCACACGTTGTGCTGCATCGCGGCTGACGTCTCAATGAACTTGCAGTCGAACACAGCGGCACAGGCACGGCCCTCTGGAACAGAAAGAAAGGCAAGGTAAGTTTATTTGTATAGCACAATTCGTACACAAAGTAATTCAAAGTGCTTTACAGAAATAGTTACACACTTGACAATGATAACGCGCGCTTCTTCTTGTCCCTACCGTCTCCCCCTCTTTATAACACCCGCTCCCTTCCTCTCCATCTTCTTGTGCCCCTTTCCACCCTCCCCTCTTTTCTATTTCTTATTTCTTCTGACTTACAGATATGTGGGAAGATTCAAGCCTGAGAACCAATCACCCCCTCGAAAACCCACAACCAGCCTTTGATTAACAGTTCGTCAACAACAATCATCGTTTTCATGCTTAATAAATTCATATTTACAACATATTCTGAGGTCGAGGTCTTTGCTAGTGAATCAAATATCAACAAGTGGCATTCAAAACAATGTTATAATACTTCCACAAAAAGGTTTTATTGGTCCTAATTTATAGTATCTAGTGTTTACTTAGACCAGCTGTGTAAATCTTCAAAGCTTTAACCAATTTCTAAAACCGGTGCCACTTTTTGTAGCATGGACATTCGTCCATACATTAAACAGTGATATTACAGCATACTCACCACTGTATGAAACCTCTCTGCGGCGCACCAGGTCACACTTGTTGC
This sequence comes from Periophthalmodon schlosseri, assembly GCA_000787095.1. NCBI lineage: Eukaryota > Metazoa > Chordata > Actinopteri > Gobiiformes > Gobiidae > Periophthalmodon > Periophthalmodon schlosseri. The sequence goes on along the minus strand of KN470717.1, from coordinate 29,854 downwards.
CGACTAAAATGATGGGCGTCTGCTCCGCCGGGCGAAACTGGCGAAGAGTGATCCGCAGCTCGGAGGCTCTGAGGAAGGACGCGCGGTCAGTGATGGAGTACAGGAGCAGGTAGGCATCACCGGACTGCATGGGGCAGTCCTGAACACTGTCATCGTCCAACTGCCAGAAGACAAAACAAGTATTAAAAAACAAGTGTAGGCCTAATAAGACCTTCTGCAGTAATGGATCCCGCTCATCTCACCTCAGAGTCCCATGTGTCAATCAGAGTAACTGTTGCAGCCTCTCCATCCACTTCAATCTCCTTTTCAAACACTTCATCTAAAAGTGATATAAAGAATAAGAATAAAGACACAGCAATATGTAATGTAAACGCAGATGTCTGTTTAAAAAGCTCCCTCACCTCCGCACAGCTCGCACTCGTCGCTGTCCATGCTGTCCGCAGCTCCTGCGAAGATACTGCCGAAAGCGGTCTTCCCGACCCCACTGGCCCCCAGCAGCACCACGCGGTACGCGGAGGGAGGGGGCGACTCTCCCACGGAGTCCGACGAAATGACCGAGTCCGAGGAGGACCAACTCCCCCGGCAGCCGTCCGAGTCTCCCGCGGAGCCGCTGCAGGACTTGGAGCGGGAGATGCAGGCGGGCACACGGGTGAGGAGGCTGTCAGAGGGCCGGCGATTCCCCGGGTCACAGATGCTCCAGCGGTGGAGCTCAGAGTGGAGCCGGAGGCTGTGCCGGCGCATACTGGACAACATTGTGCCCTGGACTAAACGATGCGCGCGGTCGTGCAGAAAAAACAGATAGTTGTCAGTTAAACTTGTTCGGAGTAGTTCACTCCAAACTTAACGTAAATTCACGCAAAACGCAGCGCAAACAAGACTTTTCCACGGCGGAGTGGGTTTACAGGTGACCACGCGCACTCCCGTTTTAAAGTAAACTTGAGCTCGGACATCACAGAGTTATCTGATCGGTAAATCCCCACCAGGACCGTCTGTGTTGTATTCTCCATCTCCTTCAGTCTTCAAGTGGCTGCGCGGGGCTACTGCGCTTTATATGAGGGGGCGGCAGCAGCGCTCACGAGCGCGCGTTCACTGCAGGATAAAGTTGGAGAGTTCAGTTTTTCTAATGGACCACCGCGGGATTAGATCAGTGCTCTAGAGATTAAATGTGGAGTAAAAGCAGACTGCCGCGAGATCAGCGGGTAACATATACAGCAGTGACTTCACCCTCTGCCTCTGGAGGGACAGAACTCAGGGGAAGAGCCTTTACATGGTAATACTGAGGTCATTAGGTTACAGGAAAATACTGAGAACAAAATAAAGACTCTAAAAATTCAATACGTTGTTTATGAACCTCCGTTGTATGAATCTAATAACAAGAATATAAAATAATATAAAAAGAAATATGTGTGCCTTTTTGAAATAATTTGCTCTTTGAATATTGCACTTGATAATAAGCCAACACCTTTACTACACACCCAGATTTAAAAGCTGATTAGAGACAAATAGGACAGGCCAATAAATTGGCCTCAATATGAAGGTGTGGTCACAACATGATAACCTAGTTTAATATTGACCAGAGCAGACAGCCAAACTCACCCCCCACACTGGGAATGATGTCAACTGTTTCACTTTTAAAATCTTCCTTTTATGGCATTGTTTTCTTTATCTTGTTCAACATTGTAAAGTATGATTGATATATGACTATATGAGTTTTAAATTAAAGATATAGATGGATGGATATAGAAAGAAAAAAGCATTAATGGACCAGTTGATATTTTTATGAATGAGCTGCTTATGCAAAAGTCCACAGAGACCCAGCATTGCCAGTGCTTGTAAACATGAGATGTCCATTAGTGAAAGTGCATTGTATGAGAGAGGGGCACAGGGAGTTATTATATTAATTGTTGGATTAAGTTATGCTGTTTGTGTTGTTTTTCTGCTTGTTGTGTGTATGGGACGAGTGTCTCATCAGGGACCCGCTGCTCTGTATTACAGCTCTGATCGGCCAGATGACGGGACATTAAATCCTTGTTAAGTGCTGGAGCCGGACCAGAGGATGGGGAACGGCCACTGGCTAAAAATGACCTCGTTTTAGCTTCTTTTGCAGTATTCACACAAAACAAAGACCTGTCACAATAACAAACAGAAAATATTAAGAGAGCATATACGATAATACTAATGAGTATTTCTAATGAAAAAATATCTGAAATAATAAAATGATACACTAATAATGAATACTAATTACTAATACTAAAAATGACACACTATAGTAGGTAACTGGTATCAATTAAAAAGTATATATATATTATTCTATGCTCTGCAGCTCAGATATAACACATACAGGGAATTGAGCCTAAAAAAATGTGCTTATTTTTAAAGGGGAAGTATGTGTGGACGGTCTGCCACCTGCTCTATGGAGGTGTTATTGCTTTGGCTGGAATGTTGCACGGTATGGCATTAAAGTTATCTACCTCCATGGAGACAAGCAGGTGACACCACCAGGTCAAGTTACAAGTCATATCTGTGTAGAGGCCATGAATCCACCTGAAACTGACACCTCTGACAAATAACATTTCTACGAAGACAAGCAGAACCTCCACTAGAAAAGTTACTAAGTGCAGCTTTAATTCAATATAGTAATTATTGTGATATTGCCATGTGAATATCTGGCAAAACTGACGCAGAAATAAATCCAGTCCAACTATAGACTGTATATATACATCTGTAAATCTTCTTTCTACAGCCTATGAGTCCAACGCATTCTTAAACAGGAGACTGGAGCTGGTGAATGAAACGTGACATTGATGGCCCTGGTTCGCGTTAATACCGAAGGCTTTTCTCTCAGTGCTTTACATTCACACTTTCTGCACGTTTTCAGGGATCAGATGGTTTAAACCCCCAGTCTGTCATTCAGTCTTTTCATCAAAACAAGTTTATCCCTTCTCCCTCTTAAGCTGTGGAACGTCCTTCATTTATTCACTGCTAGAATTATGCCTGATCATTGAAATCTCAAACTGGTGGAGTGTGGATTCATGTGATGTCATAGACTCCTTTTGAGCCCATATCTAAAAATAAAAGTTGAGACGCAGGGCAGAAAACAATTCACCCGTTCAGTGACAAAATGTTTGCTTTATGGTTAATATCTCTGTAATTACTGGGTAAAACTGCCACGAATTTCAACATCTTATCCAAAAGTACAAATGAAGTAAGCCCACGGTAATACTATTTTTTCACAGTAGGGCAACACGTGAATTCAATGCCCAACAGGTGGCGACAGTAGCTCAGTTGGTAGAGTGTTTGTTCATTGATCCCACAGATGAATGTCGTCGTGTCCTTGGGCAAGACACTTAACCCACCTCGGCCCCAGTGTCTGCGTACACTGGTGTATGAATGTGTGTGTGGTTCCTTGATGTAAAGTGCTTGAAGGTGGAAAAGCGCTATATAAAAATGTGACCATGACCCTGGCTGAGTGGTTATTATCAAAAAGGTCCCTTTTTGTGTAGTTTGCATGCTCTCCCCTGGGTCAGGTTGGGTCATAGTGACAGCTTGAACTAATCCTACCTCTGATCTCCTCAATTTTGTTGTACAAGATGTGTGTAATAACAAATAGGGCTGTATGATTGCTTTTAGTCGTTGAAGTTGATGGAGTTTAATTCGCTTGAGGGATTCTAAAGGATTTATAAGGACCTGGATATTTGGCAATAAATATGAATTTATTCTGCCTTTTTACATCGTTTGTGCAGTTTATCATTATGATCCAACAGTATATTTGAATCAAAATGCTAATTCCACACCCCATTTAGATGACTAATTGTTGCATAAGGCAAAACTTTCAACCTGTATAACAAATAAATCTAAAAAAATAAACCTAGCTTACTTTACAACGTATGGCTTGTGGACCAAAACACTATGAAAATGATGAGCTTCAACTTCATTTTTTTTGTTTGGAGAGATGTCTTTCAGAAATAGTGAATCACCCATAGAGTACCCATCTAAAATTATGAGATCCTCAAATAGGGATCAGACAAAACAATTGCCCCTCTCTGAGCCAAGTGCACAAGGGCACTGAGGCGAGATGGAGATCGATTAATAGTTTGGATGAGAGGGGCTTGTGGGCTCAACACGTGGCCAGTACTAAAGAGCTTCTTTCAATGTCAACTATGAAAAGAACACAAGCTGAATCTAGCAACACTCAAATCCTCAGGAGCTGCGCTAAGTTGCTTGGTGACAGTTGCCATGCCATCGCTGATAGCTGACTCATTCTTTTCATGTCTAAACTTATCAACATAAGTAATATCCACCTGATCGTACCTAAACATGGGCTTTTTTCTGTAATGGATGGCAAATGTATGTGTGCATATATATATATATGTGGCTACAGCAGGAGTGACTACAGCAGATCCCAGGAAAAAGATCAGACATCGCAGTCCAGAAAAGTGAAGTCCTAGGAACAGCAAAGATACTGCACAGAACCCTCAAGCTCCCAAGCCATTCATCATAGGTTTCAGCTTCCTGTTAATAGGTGCCATTTTGAGCACTTTTCACTAATCAAAGGGTAATATTTTGGTTTTGAATTGTTAATAGCCATAGCAATGAAGCTAATTTCCCCAGTTTCAATTCTGTTTAAATTTAAATTACCAAATTATAGTTAATATCAATATTTTGTAAAAATTAAAGTGAAATTAGCACTAACTTGAGTTTAAAGTTTACCTGGGTCAGTTCATTTATAGGGAATTATACCTTATGATTTGTCAACCAGCGTTCATTTACCTGCCAAACAATTTGATACACTACCACAGATCCACATCCCAGAGACCCATTTTTTGAACACCAAAGCAGCTCAACAATGACAGACTGTTGATTGTCAAATAGATAATAATGGTGTTTACGTAAAAGACATTGTATTGGCCGAATCATCCAGATCCAGATAATGTGGATTTAGAGCAAACAGACAGAACAGACAGAGAAGGATGTAACTCCCACTCAGCAGCTTTGTGTTCAACCACCAAACTGCATCTGCCAAATCATCAGTTAAAGCTATGAGTCAAAATGTGACAAAAACAAAGGAGGATTGGCTCTGCTCTGATAAAAAGCCCTCTGTTTGTTTAGATGGTACAGGCTAAGGCTCTGTCAATAAAACATGGAAGCAATAACTAAAGGTGCACTACGTAACCTTTTGGCTCGGGTGGGAGGAGGAAGTTCGCTACCTGCTTGTCTCCACTGAGATGTTATTGCTTTGCCTGGAAATGTTTTGGAGGAAATGCTGGAACAGTAAAAAAATAATGAAATAAATGCTAGATATGTGTTTAATGCCATACTGTGGAACATTACAGGCAAAGCAATAACATCGCCATGGAGATATCACCACCAGAAAAGTTAAGCAGTGCACCTTTGACTATATAAATCTGATTTTTTTTGTCTAATAGTTGTCATTCATAGATTATTGGTCTAATCGGGGTAACAGTAGTAATAAAAATGTAATTGTATAAATCTATTAATGTGATTATTATCAATTTTTGTTATGGAAATAAAAAGAAGGAAAGAAAATTGTCATATTATCACATTATGAAATCTGTGAGCCACCAACAGAGAGCTGACTTACATTGTAGAAATTGTAAATTTTTCATATTTCTTTGTCATATATTCATGAGAACATCCACACACACATTAAACAAAGATGGGTATTTTTTCTATTATATACAGTGTAAAAGAGGACGCAGGATTACATAACGTGAGACTGGCCGATGGCTTCTTAGTCAACCAACATTAACTAATTATTATATTCATATTAGAAAGAATTTATGTGGACCAAAGCAGAAAGGAGAAGCAGAAAGATGAGGGAATGAACTGTGAATTTATTCTGGCTTTTGACAAACAAATGTACAATTTACTAGTGCGTTTGGGTCAAATATTTGATCAAATCAGAGAGATGGCTTTGAGAGCTTTTTCTAATACGACGCTCCCTTTTATTCCACTAATCGACGCACAAGGTCGACCAAGAATTTCTAGTGCTCCGTTTTTGGTCCTTGCGTTGTATTCACTGTGCCATGTGAGAGAGAGTGGTCTGAAAGGCGAAGGTGACGTGTTCCCGTGCCTGGTCGA